>JAAAYG020087558.1:2629-35993 GCA_009936455.2 Tomocerus minor | reverse complement strand
GGCTACCGACTGGAGACTTTGGCTTCTCTCTTAGAAGATCATCTGTGTCATCCAAGGTAAAATTTCCAATATTTTAATATTTCCTTAATATTTTAAAATTATTTATTTATTTTATTTTGTTTGAAAATCTAGGATGGGACTGCAGAAACGATTTTATATGCGGAACCCTCTCAATGTACTGGGAGCAGAGATTTTGGAGAAGTTTTTCTCCTTCCTGGGGATCGACTTATTGCAGTCAACCAAATGGCCGTAGAGTCAAAAAATCGGGATGATGTAATTAAATTGATCAGATCTTCACAGTTTTCAGTCAATCTACAGGTGAGTCATACAAAATCATAAAAACTTGGATAGTAATAACATACAACTTGAATTACATATGGTATCCCCCGTTTTTATTTGCTGGATGACTTCCAATGACTTCCATTGAATTACCTACACTTTCTCAAGCTGTTATATAATAGGACAAGCGTTCACTTTAATCCTTCAGTACATAGGAAATACGGATGTTTACATACATTTTTACTTTCAATTCCTTTCAATATTAACAACGTTTACTTTGTGACTCTTAGTGATCGTTTGTTTCCAAAATAAGTCTAAACGCATTGTACACCTAATAAGTGGCAGAATAGATATTGCTAAAAATCTGCGACAATCTGATCGAGTGAAGTTAATGCAATTTATAGCAACGGTGCCGCTAATTCTGTTTGCATGACTTCAAATTCCCAGGAAACTAAATGCTCAAAAGCGGCCAAGCTGTCGTGTGCAGGACAACCTAATTCATAGATTTGTAGATTTGACTCCTTCGCCCATCCTGTGGGCATAGGAGAACTCCCATCGACATCGTCGAAAACTAACAATAACGTGTAGGTATGTAATTGAATTAATACTTAAGAAGCCCTTGTGAACTAGTAAGTAATACTTATACAATTACTACCACTACTTACGACTTCGGACATGTAATTTTGAAAAATAACATGTAATTGTAGCCTTTATGTGCTCAGTTACAGTCCAAAATGTTTCTGTACAAAATAAGAACAGCAAATTATTAGATCGTGAACGCTGATTACAGTTTACGATCTGATGCGATCAGTAAATAGGTTTATTTATTGCCTATTATTAAGTAGGACCAGCGACCAGCACCCGAATACTAACGCATGACAAATATCTGAATCACCAGTACCAAGACTTAGTGCGTTATTACTAAATCAGCAGAAACAAAACATTTAGGTTAATGTAAACTGAATTGTACTCGCTAGCTAAAAATGTCATAATTATTTTGCTACACAAATTGTGTAGCTGTAGGTGCTAAAGTTATATATATCAAAAAATATATATTTCGCTATACCAGAATCACTTGAGCTATATTTTAGCTTCCAGTGCTGAAAACATAGTTTATGATGAAAACCATTGTCCATGAGACACAGTTTGAACCTCATGATTCAAGTTTTTTTGAGGTTTTTCAGTTCATTTCATCATTTCAGTACCATTTTGTAGATTTCAATCAATACATTGAACTTATTCCACTTCTACGCTGCATAAAATAAAGACATTATGATTATTATTAAATATATGTTTTAGTTAGAGAACACGTTAATTTATTAGTCTCTATCCAAGTAATTGTAAATAACTGATTCAAGTTTGCGTACTCTCGCGGCCGTTGTAAGTTTATTTATTGAATCCATATATTACTTCTTATATCGTTTGCAGATTTTAAACGAAGAGATATACAGAATATATTCATTTTTAAATTTGTAACATTTTAGTTAGTAGTACTACGGGACTTTCAACATGAACTGACAACATATTTTTATCTCAATAACCAAGAAAGGTAGGAGGACAATTTTTTCAAATTTGAGACTTTAAGGAGGGCTCCCAACCCTGAGATATTTCGCCATAAAGTTCAAAAATATTATTGGTGTTTGTACAAATTACGTAAACTTACTTCACAACAAACAGTAAAGGAAAGTGGAGTTGAATAGCGTATATCCATTGTCAATGCACGTCCAATTTTATTTCCCGCTACCGACGTCGCAGGGTTTTCAGGTGCAAAATCGCAAAATCCTGATTCCGACATTTTGAAAAAACGTAGAGAGTTGCAAAAAATATCAAAAAAGTAGATAAAAACTTGAGAGCGAGCGCCATGAGCTGAGGGTGACAACTACCTTCTTCTAAGTGTGCTGGAAAATTCAAAATACATTTTTGCGATGCATTACCCCCATTGCACAAAACCCAAATATTTTCAAATACGAAGTTTAAATTTTGGAAATGTCGGTTCATGACGCCCTCCAAAAATATGGGGCGATTTCAAAATTGTGAGTCACATTGGTCTACTCTAAGCCGTTTTGTTTAATCAGGGATTTGCTAAGTTACAACCAGTCCTTAACCTAGCTCAGATGAGCATGCTTTTTATGGGTCCCTTCCACTAAGGCTTTCTCATTCAAAAATATTTTTTTCACTTACACAATATGATATTACAACGGATGACATTCAAATATCTACTGCCTTATTTGTATTTCGTTCAAAGTAGGAGCGGGAAAAACTACTTGGAATCAAGAAGGAAATGTGTCGGGCATGGTCCAAATCTGATCTCTAATGCTCGTTTGGCATCCCCCCAGTAAGGTTTGCTTGGAATGACAGACAGTGTGGGAGAAGGAAAACACCACCACAATTTCCAATTGCTACCGATTTTGATTTGCTTGTCAGAATCACTCAATATTTTTCTGGAATATCCTCCAGATATTTAGTTCGCTTTACGAAAATTTTCATGCAAAATAAGCAGATGAAAACCTTATCCAGTGGAGTTTATCTCCTTTTGAATAGTTTAATTCAGAATTGTAAATCCCTGTATTCGTTCCCGTTTGTCCTAAAAGAAAAAAAATTCTACGAAAAAGTCACACAGAAACCGATTTTTTGATGCAGCACATTTTCGTATAATCGGTTCTAAGCTCTTAAGTCGCAGTTCTGAGAATTTGGTTGTGTCGCTAGGAATGGTTTTTTCAGGGGGTTGTAAAAATACCTGCACAATTATGGCATTTAGATTGACTCCGCAGTTTGTAACTTTGTAACCCAAAGTTTTCTTTGGGTTACAAAGTTACAATGTTACCCACGTGATGTGTGAACACTCCTATTGGCTGCTTCAAGTGCGAGACAAAGTAACAGAGTACCAACCATGGAGATCTGGTACTTTGATTCGCACTTTGTAAATACATCATTGTAAGTAATTATATTTCACCTTTTACGCGGCCGTTTGTGTTTGCTGTAACCTCGAAGGTAGCCCTGCGTGGAAAAGGCTCATATAATTAGTATTATTGCCGAGGTTACTGCATTGACTGAATGGATTTCGATGATTGTGAAGTGATTGAACATGAAGGGACGTTCATGCTCATTACTTCCGACTTTGTTACGCAGACGCAGTAAGACGTGTGCCAGGTGCCAGGATTACAGTGTGTGGGCATCTGTGAAGACCGCTTATGTATATGCACGTATCAGAATATAACGTCGGCATGCCGTAAAATATTTTTTGTTGTCGCATGCCGTAAAAGCCATAAATGCCTTAAATGCCGTAATTATGATGTATGTATATACAATTTACATACATACATATATTTACGGCATTTACGGCAATAAACGGCAGGCAGCATATACGACACACTCGATACTCTGGTACATATTCACCCGTTTTTACCTGTTAATTAACTTTTATTTAATTAAAGCAAAATGTCTTATTGGGCACTCTTCACAAACCATGTATCTCGCTTAAGTCGCTTATGCAGCTATTTACTAATTTCAGGGTACAAGTTCAGTTGCGTTAATACATAGTTCTATTCATTCTTATTTCTAGCTCCTGTATTGTAAAATATTTTTGAATAAGAAAACCGTAGTGTGGCTCATAAAAAGCATGCTCACCTGGGAGAGTTTAAAGTCGCAAATGGGAGAAAATAGTCATCCTACCTCTATTGGTTCTTGAGATAAAAATATGTTGCCAGTTCATGTTGAAAGCCATCGTATCTCACTCCTGATAGATTTTTAATTAGCTAATAAATTGTTATCTTTCGCTTTCAGATTTTAAGAGGTATTGGTTTTTAACATTTTAGTAAATATAGAAATCGATTTTCACAATCTCAATAAGAAATGTCATAAAAATTAACCCTTATATTTAATTTTCTTTTTATGTACCTACTACATATGTAACAGCAACCTTAAATTTAAATTTAAAAAAAAAGCTGCTTCAGTTAAAAGTGATTCTGTTAACAATTATAAATTGTCCGCCTGGAGAAGGAATGTTTAAAATGGTTACTACGTGCATATGTACCAAATCGATAAGTACATTAATCGAAGCATCCATAAAAAGCTAAGGGTAAATCGGCTTTCTTAATTCATGTAACGGTTTGTAGAACCACAGATGGCTTTGCTATTCAATCCTGAGCGAAAATCCGTTGTCACAATGATTGCCATGTAAGCGTTGTTCAGTTTTTGGAAAAAACGCTGCTTGCAGTGCTGATATTTTTTAATTCAAATATTCAAATATCGTCAAGGGGTTTTCGAAAATCACTGTTGGCTTATTCTGTCACGATTGGTATCATCAGAGAGAAGGTTATAATTATGCAAGTCCATCGTTTTAAATGTCGTTTGCTATTTTAAATTCTTATTCCAGTTCTGCTATTTCGGCTTAATACCATTTTACAGCTTAGTCTTCGTGATTTTCAAATGTTTATAAAAATTGACCTACTAAAGTATAAGGTCAGGGTAAATCGACATAAGAAGCAAAACACCGTGGCATTTTGAGTTCCTGGGCGTGAATGTATTAGCAAGGATAGATGCATTGTGGATAAGTTGAATGGGATTGTCGAATTCATAACCGTTTGGCATTGATTGAGTCATCCTAATATCTTTAGTTTTTGACATGCAAAATAAATGGGAATTCCTTTTGTTGCGGACATTAAATTCGGCCTAGGAGTCGTAATTTATACGACAACGTAACTACGTATCTACAAATGAATGCTATTGGCCATAAGAACAGGTATAATATAATCCATGCCATAGTTCATTTCATACTCTCAATTCGATATTACGTAGTAAAATTCTGTTATAAACTTGTTTCTGAAAGGCGCGGAGGTGGGTCGTTGGTGGTTAACCAGACTATAGGCTTTGCTTTAGGTAGTTGGATGAACGTTAGGACATTAGGATGCATTCTGTAAATATTTTCAAGTCTTTAAATGCATAAAATTACAGCATATTAAAGTACAATGCGACATTTTGATATGGCTTCAAATGGTGCCAGGAAAAAGGGCAATTAAGGAATGATTGTGGCTGTTGTTGATACAAAGAGTTGTGGTATCGTTGTATTAGCTCCAGTTGACGGCTACTAATTTTTTCTACACGATGTGATGTAATCCACAAGTGGGCGATCTGTAATTGTCTCGTCATAAGTATCTAGAGATGCTTAGTAAAAATAAATAATAATGCCCAAGAAATACTCACCCATGTTGTTGTAGCATGTGTGGTGTATCTTCTTGTGTACACGACGCTACTCTTCTGTAGAAATGCATGTGCACGTAAAAATACTGCGTCAAAGTTCCATGCAAACCTTTTTCTCCCTCGCAGCTTACAATCAGTCACTCAGTTTTGCATATTAGGAGATTTCAAGATTCAAGACAATCAAAAATCTTATTGCTGTACTGTCCATAGATATGGTTACTTACCTTGCTTGCATCTATGTATTTATTTACAATTTCCTGTTATGGTCTCATCCAATGTTAAATGTGGATCGCTTAAAAGAACCCTGCAATCTATCTTCTCCTGATCGCTGAAGATGACTAAATGGCTATAGTGATTTATAAGCTGTTTGAATGCAATATGCAGAGCAGATCACCACAACTCCTCAAATTCCTTTGTTTTCTGTAGCAGTACTCGTGTTCTTTATGACAACTCATAACCATTTTGTTCGTCTTTTTTATAGCGAGAAATTAGATGAGTTACAAATTACTTTACAACCTCTGCCTTGTTATTAAATATGACGATTTTAATTAATAAAATACATGCCGCCAGGTGATTTGTTTTTACATGCTAAGGAAGTTGCGGCGTATGACACTAACATTTCTAGTTTTACTACGCAATTTCATGTCTGAGCATTGCCAATTTCTGTAACACGAACATCATCTATAGATCTAATCCTCATTAACAAAAGTTTTTTAAACATAATATATCTTGGAAAAGATATTCTTACATTTCCATCTGCTCCTTCTGTTGATATAAATGCTTCTTTAATATTACCACTGCTTTTTTTCGCAGGCCTTATGTGTAAAATTTAACCAAAACAATAAATATTCCGTATCCTGAAAACATTTAGAGAAGAAAAATGTCAAAAAATAGAGAATGAGGCTGACAATCCTTTTTTCTTGTACAAATATGAGCAGAAAATTCACATAGATTTTTGCAACGCATTATCCCTACTCCAAATGCAAATGCAAATATATTTTCTGTTTTCTGGACCTATTACCTCCTTGAAAAATATAGAAGCATTTCAAAAATATTTCGATCCATAATATCAAAATTCTTTGATACGAATCCTGCGAGTAGAATATTATTTTACAGGTAGACACACTGAAATAATTTTAGATGGATTTTGTTGAGTAAAGGTGGCTTTTGAGCTTTGCCATAAGTTATGGTATGGATATATAGAAATGAAATCTCGTCTGATATTATTAGCGAGATCACGTGTACAAGGCTTTAGGATGTTTAGCGAGTAGGAAGTGTTTTATATGGTGCTTTATTTTTCGATAGGTATATGAATGGAATAAATGTCAAAGGAATTTACGATGGATATGAAGATGAACTGGATGGAGGATTGAAGAGAGGAGGGATTTATTTAATGTATTTATTTGTATATGTTTGCAGGTTCAGTCAAGCCCATTATGGATCGAGAATATACAAAGGATTCGCTACCAAAGGGTAAAGGAAATATTTTTTTGATTTTGATTTGACTTGCTCTTGTCTTTCTTCTATGGTCAGGTGTCTGGACAAATGAGACTATATCGTATTTACTGTTGTATTTACATTTATCTGCAAAATCTCTGTACGTAGTTGTGTTGGAAGTAAATTGTAGTGACAGTAAGTCTATGTTATGTAGCTTACAACGCAGTTGTACCTATTGTAGTGAGTATGTCTGTGGATAAGTGACGTGTAGTTTCTGAAGTTCGATTTCTCTGTAGCCCACTACTTATTTACTAGTGTACATGTATATTTACACCTGTTTGCATAGTAGATTTATAGCTGACTAGCTGAGTACGGTGAAGCGTTAAGCTTTTTAGTGGTTTAAGGGCTGAGGAGGAAAGTATGGTGATCGTCGAAGATTGTGACGACGGCGTCACGAGTGAGATTATAATTTTAAAGTTTGTAGGTGTCTAATGAGATGTAAAGAAATCGTTATTAAATTATTAAAAGAGAGATGGAAAAGGGAGCTAATCGTAAGTCAGAGCCATAACAAAGTATAATAGCCCGTAGTAAATAATAGGCCAGAAATATAATCATAGATTATAGTGTCGACTTATCAATTTAATATCCTCTACCATACAATCTACAAATACTTGTTCTTATTCCTTGAGAACATAAAATGAAACGATGATTATTTGCTTAAGCTTAGAATGTAGCTTAAGATATATTGAGGCTTTAGAGTTTAGTAAAAGTGTTACAGAGCGTCTCTCTCCACTAACATCCACAGATCCACCTCATCATCATACATTGCTACAGAATGTGGACAATGAGTGAGTGAGTACTGGCAGAGTTTTACTTGTTCCTTCTATCTTCTACCTGTCTACATTTATGTTCTGTCTGTTCATCTGTTGTGTGCACGTTGAAATGAAATACATGGAGTTATGAAAGGGAAAGGCTACAGCTCCCATGCAAATGAATTTTTTCCATCCCATCCCAAGTAATAAGACTAGAGTTAAACGTTGATGATATTTGGCTCCCTGGGCAATAAAAAAAACTCTGTGCTATGGTTATGGGATGGCGTCTCCTATAATAATCCCACATACTCTCTGAAAGAGAATGTAGGTACTTATTAATATTCGTGTAATATATTTAGTAAATGAAGACTCCTATCCATCCGTCTATTCTCTATGTCTATAGCGAGATAATATTCTTTCAATTCAGTTCACTTGACTCTCTCACGCATAATAGAATAAAATTAGGGACTCTGGAAGTTTTTAGTAGAAGGTATTTCGAATTCACTACAAGAATTGCTTTTTGTATGTACGTGATTAACTCGTAGACTACTAAGTGTTTGAAATGAGTATGATCTTTAATAAGGGAACAGACACAGATTGGGACTGACTGTTTCTACACTCTGAGTCCAGTCTCACCAGTATTAGTTGAGTGAGAGAGGGACCTGTTCTTGCTTGCTTCTTTCAATTCCACTTTGACTGAGACTTAAGATAAGTTGAAACCACTTCTCGATATCTTTCTCAAGATAGTAGCCAAGGACCTAACTAAGTGAGCATTAGGAAGCGAAAGAAAACAGAGCAAGAACTCAGCTCTTTGACTCTCACACACACGTTTTACATTGCATAACTGCTATCATCCTAATAACTATGAACTGCGTACGTGATTAGTAGACGTAATCTCAAGTAGTAAGTAAGCTGTGAACTCTCACTCACAGACTTACAAACAATACTAACGTTCCCTCTTCTCTTGGCTCTTCACCAATAGGTATCCACACACACAGACACACACACTCTCTCTCTCGCTGTATGTGTATGAAGGTCTCCTCGCTTCAATTATTGAAGAAATAGAGAGTATGGTTGTGATGTGCTCTAATGCAGTCGTTACTGCTCCCTTCTTCTTTCTTGTGGACTCTAAAAATGAGTGAATGAGTGAGTGAGTGAAGATGAGACTTGAACTGGAGTCTTCTTCTTCCATTTGACATTGACAGACAGGAGGGGACTGTATCCCAATGCAGAAAAGAAGCTCCATACGGGTTTCGAATGTAAACAAGGCAATAATCTTGTGAGACGAAGGAGAGACGAGCTTTTGGACCGTTTTACTTTACATAATTATATTATACATGCTCAATGAGAAGAATTGGGAGGACAGGTCCCAGGATCCCTGTATTCTATTTCTTACCCACCAACGTGTTTTTCTCGATCAGCAGGGTGTGTCTCTACAACAAAACACGAATCCGCATTGGAAGTTTTTTCTATGAATTCTTCTCACCACACCACCACCACCACCACAGAACAGAAAGTACTTACAGACTCTCATCTCATTCCACAATAGACAAGATCAGAGAAAAGACTGCGCTCAGAATTTCTTTCTGGTTCTTATTGAACATGCTCTCACATTCATAGCCACATAACGACATCGCTCTTCCTTCCTTCTAGTCTCACAACATTTTCTATCCAAATAGTTTCAATCCTGATGATTTATTGTTGATTTACTGCTAGACATAAGTTTAACTGCTCTCGTGATACAATAATAGCATTTAACCACAACCAAATAGAATATCTTCATACGCAACCATTTTTCATTCAGTCTCTTTTGTTACTATGTATACTATTCTATTATGTGCGTTTTGTACACAAGTGGCAATCAATAGTTCAATAGATGCTTCCGTCCAGTGTCACAGTGCCGGGTCGAAGGACCATTGTTGTTCAGACCCCAGTCAAGTTATTTTTCATGACAATTCTCAAAGAGACATCATAGCTGAATAGCAGACAAGTCGTAGTTGCTATTGCTACCTTGAAGTTAGACACTCATTCTCATTTACATAAACGTAAAGCAACGGAGTTCTTCGTGCTACCCACACAAGAGAATAGAGGAATGAGTGGAGATCTAAGAAGAGGAGTAGAGCGAGTAGTGTCCGTCCATGTAAGACTGTAAATGTAAATAGTAAGGTACATCTTTATTATTTAGACACACGTTGGAGGATCAGCACTCTCCCTCCGACTTGCACTGCAATCCTTTCCAAAGAAACACTTTTATGTAAATAGTCAACAACTGTCAAGTTGTGCCCTGTTGAAATTGTGAATCTTGTGTATTCTAGTATTACGTATCATCCAGATCTGATCTTCCGTCCACTCGACTCTTCTTCATTCTGCTATATGTCAACACTAGTTCTAGATTCCGTCAGAGTAGCAATAGAATGATAACTCGTCTGTGATTTTTGTGCGTGTTCCGTCCGACAGTTCGACTTGTGTGCCTTTCCGTTGTGTGCTTCTAAAGAGGAGAAATGCCTAATGAGGAGCCGATCCTCGATTTCCTCAAATTATCTGTTTTATGTACACACGCAGTGTCACAATTGTTAATCTAAAGTCAAAAATGAAAAATCCTGTTCTGTGTCCTAAATTTGAGAGTACTCTGTGATTTGAGAACAGATTACTCTGTCAACACTAAGCATGTCTTTTGAGTCCAGTTTGAGAAAGAGTGAGACGAACGTTCCCAAAAATAAACATTTGCTCCATCAGTACTGCAAAGGAGATTCACACGCGTATTGTATTCAAAAGCTGCAAAGAGTTCCCAGGAGCTATTTCAGCCCCAACTCTCCTCATGATCGTCTTCACAAGCATATGACAAAAAGCGTTGTAGCCAAATATTCCGCATTTTCATCAGAAATACCTCATGATTTTTACGTAAATATTATTATTATACTCCTTTTTCTACTACAACTTTTTATTTACTTTAGCAGGAAGAAGCGAGTGAGCTTTTCACACGTCCATGAGCCATTCCTATATTTTAACAACTTCATATCATAGTTTAATTGGCAACGACGATGTTGGGCTCTTCTACTATATGCATGACTAAAATGAAATTATTTGCTCAGTTAAACTATTTATCGCGAGCTCTGTGGGTATAACTTTAGATTTATCTCATTTTGGTCTCATTGCATATAGAATTCTCTGACAGTTTATGCTAGCTAATACGACGCGACGTACATATAATGTCATTCGTACTCTTACACTTCGACTTTGCGTCGTATTTGGTTAATTTTTTAAAAGGAAAAGACCATATTCATGGGAAATATCTTTCTTTTATCCTATCATCCTTATGTGACATTGTGCTATAGATTGTAAAGCAATAAGGTAGTAACACCAGTTTTTTTCTATTTTTCCAAATAAGCTACTAAGAGCATGAAATTAAAAATAAAGCCTTTTTACTTCATTGTAAAAGCAAGGCATTTTTAGTATTTGTAGCTAATTACCGAATATTAGGGAAATATAATATTTAAATATGCAGGCACCTGTATGTTTTGTCTTTGTAAACATAGTTCATTTATAAGACAATATATGGCTACGAAATAATACTACAAATTGCCATAGTGAAACGAATACTTTTAAATTAATTTACAGAACTAAAACCTTTTATAATTTGATTTTCAAAAATTTCTCGACCTAAAAACGAGTTATCTGTTATAGGTAATTCAGGGTCAGTTTTTATTAAGTAGGTTATAGCTCCACAAAATATACGCACATTTGTATTAAAATGTTTATTTAATCTAAAAGATGCTACAGATAAGATTTATTCATTAACCCTGAGAATCTTACAATGATATTTTAGAAAATAGCATTCTTCCAAACTCAGAGTATTGTAAGCTTCTACGTTGTCTGACATCTTAATTTTTTGTTGTCATTGTGTGCCATAGTAGAACTCATTTAAAAGTAAATGTAACGTTCAGGGACTTAAAAGAGTGCGGATATTTAAATGAGAAAAAGTTCGGCACTCGTAGCATATGAATTATAGTAGTGCATTCATTATATAATGTGTATGATATTGTGGTTAATGTGATGTCTGAATGGTTTGCTTGCGTTAAATTTTTTACCTTCGACATCCTCCCACATAAGTCTACTTTACAATGCCATTAACGATCTGCAAGTTGTCCTAATATTGCGTTGAAGTGTAATTGTTACGAGTGGAGTCGTACATTGCAGTACATAATTGCAAGTGCACAAAGGTAGAGAAAGATAAGATGTAGGGAATATGTTATGAGTAAGTACAACGACGTAATATTTAGTAGGTGCATTGTCAAAAGATGGTCAAGTGTATTCTTAGGAGTAAACAATTAGGAATGGTGTGGCAATAAGCTATGGATTGAATATGGAAGGATATGCATGTAATATGATGTGCCATTATGGCAAATGTAAAGATGTTTAGAAATTGGTGAAGTAGCAATGCTATCGCTAATAATAATCAAATTAATCAAATAAATAATCCTACCTCCTCCTACACCTACAACTTTAAGGTAGGTAGATATGCGAGTAGTCATTCATCAAAATATAATAGCAAAGGCCACTTGCCGTTGTGTCAGAAAAAAATAAATGATTTGTTTTGCGAGTAGGAAGAAATGGTTCTTTGGTAGCAGTTTGCTATATAAGTATTGATGGCTTGTTGTATCCCTGAAAATCAGCAACTTTTGTCAATTTTTTAACTCAATAAATGACAAGCGTTTAGGAGGGACACAACTGCCCAACAAAAATTCATAAAGAACTCTATGGACTTCACATAGTCAAATGGCTACCATGAGATGTCTTGGAGATGTAGGATATTTAAATAGTCATCCAGCAGCCTACAGAGTGCTCGTAAGTCAATCTCGAGCAACTTATTTAGGACTCACACTATGCGTTTTGTTTTAACATTGGATATCTCTACATTATTGGTGCATTCCTGTTATGTTCGTGTCAGTTCATTTGTGAGGCTTAAATGGCTGAAAATTACTATTTTACAGTTTAGGCTTATGATTGATTGATAATTTACCTAAGTATTCAACTACTTAATTCTCTGTTAGATAAAACACGTTTTGCATATCTATAGAGCTCCTTTAAAGCCTTGCAGGAACCATAGTGCATAATAATCTATTTATAAGTAGGTGTTTTATTTTTGATGATTATATACCTATTCAGATAACCTGCTAATAATGTTTTACAAATATTTCTCTGTAATTATCTAGTTGAGGCAGAGGCGTAGATAAAGGTTCATAGCAATCATACAGGGACGGACGATATTGTTTGTTATGTTTTAAAAAAAAATCTTATATATATATAGGGTCTTGTAGTATCAATATGTTTACGTTTCTTACACATATCTTCAGCAGGGATTTTTGTATATTAAGAATGGGAGCACACCTAATTAGAAATTGGTGTACCTGAGCACGTCTCATTTAGAATTATAATGTTGAATCCAGAAAGAAAATGATAAATTTAAAAATGTTTGGTAAACACCCATAGATGCCCAAATCAATTCTAAAGGTGGTTTTGAATCTTTAAGTATTATTATTTATTATTCAGCTCGCAATCCAGTTCTCCTTTCTTTACTCGTGTACATTCTCAGTGATTGTGTGTAGAATTTAATGAGAGTGCTTACTTCTTACCCTACATAGAGAGCCACTGCCATAAGCTTCAATGCTAGCTAGAAAAAATAATGTCGGAAAAGTTTTGAGCAGGGAACGCACAAGCAAAATACATCAATTCCTTTACGACGTTTACAGTTTGCGTCTCACGTTACGTGGCATATCACATGTCTGTGTCAGAACTGGATATCGGAGTATATTATAGTCAACGTAGTCAACGTCCAATTTATCTTATAATTTATCTGGGCTTTATAGCTAATGTATGAGCCATGAATCACCTCTGTTTTTCAATTGTGAGTAAATTAAATGCGTTGAGACTTACGATTACGAAACAAGGCAGTGCTTTTCAAATTCAGCATCCCAGTGATTTATGAGATCTCCGACAACTGTGTGTTTATATTTTTTATGCATGAGCACCCTCGTATTCCATATAAATCATTACTTAAGGATGATCACTCTCATTTATTATTACGTCCTTCCTTTGCCTTTTTGCTCTTCTTGTTTAGGATGTGCACTCTTGTTTTTTACTCAATTATTTTAGGGATTATTCTGTATTTGTTTCTTTCGGGATGTGCCAGGCATGTGTGCATGTATATATCTAGGCCAGCTGGGTTACAATACTAGCACACTACCAATGACTCACTTGGAGTCACGATATGTCATAAATACTGTACAATTACGACCTACCTATGCAATTTCCTTCTTTTCTCCTCTTCCTGCCTCATCGTCGATATGCTAATAAATTATAACGAAAGTTCTGTATTCTGTAATTTTGTAATTGATTCATAATTTGTAAATCCCATTTTTCACTGTGAATATACTGCAAATAAGTGCACTTGATTGGCCCCTGTTTTATTTTTAAAATAATATTTTGTGTGTAAACTGTTTAAGGTATAAAAACTAAAGCATTTTCTTAGGATACCTACTCCTAATCACGTGTTCCAGCAAATACAAACTCTGGTGGTATCTGTCGCTAGTTATTACCTTCTCAGTCTCGTATTCGTTAGAAAAATGTAGATGATGTCGTAAAAGACGGGAATACCACTGTAGTTCTTAAGTACAGGATGATTTGATAAAAAATGTGGGCTAATATTAGAATTTATGGTAAGTGTGAGGCGGTAGACTTGCTACCAACATGAAATATTGCATCTCTGATATGCAAATTAAAACGGAAGTAATACACTACAATGCAATACAATGCTGCAAGTACTAGAGTTGTGCTAAACGCACAATATAGGTCTATGTTAAGCTAAATGTATAAATTGTTACCAATTAGCATTGTAATTCATTTCACTCCATTTACAGCATTAGTAACGGTGAAGAGCATCAACTAGTATAAAGAGTTAATTTTTATTGTCCTCTGGGAAATGAATAGCTACTGTTTTGTAGTTAAATGCAGTGAGATATCTCATTAAGACATAACTTCATGGATGAAGGACGTCAAATAGTAAAGCAAAGCTATATTTAGTCGGAAAATTGGAATGCAAGACTGAAATGAAGTTAAATTGAAAGGAGTTGAGACAGAGTTAAGTGCTTGATGGCCGACTCCATGAATGAACAATGATAGGAAATGACAGATGAGATAGTTAGAAGTTAGAAGGAAAAAGCCATGCATGACTTTAGAAGAAATGATTAAGAGCATTGAAAAAGGCTTTTCATTGAGTCAATGTGAATGGATTTTATTTTGTAAATACCAGGACGAAGAAAAGACGGACGGGGCTGCCTCGAGACGAGGAGTATGGATAGTTCACAAAAACGGGTTTGTCAGTGGGCAAGTGCTAGAGAAAACAGAAGAAACGGGTAAATGTAAAGTGAAACTTGACACGGGACAGATCTACGAGGTCGATGAAGATGATATCGAAAATGTACGCTCGGAATTTTCCGCTTTTGTATAAAATATTTGTAATTGTAAATTATGTAATTATATTCTGTGTATATAAATGCAGACTTTCATTTCTATACTAGTAGGCTATTGTAATGTATGTAAATGTATTATTGCGTACGAACTCTTTTTGTTGGTTGAAGGTTTACTCTAATTCATTTCGCAGTAGAATATAAATTGACAATCCCCTGCTTCACCTGTTCATATTGACGGGTGGATTGTTTGCTTTAGTATTGAAGGATTACAATAGTAAAATGACTGTGATTGTGATCATGAATTAGTTAAAGTGATGATAATCATAGGGCAATGTCAGTAATAACACTAATGTAAATTGTATTTTCGTTACAGACAAATCCTGAATCTTTAGACTCAACGCCTCAATTATGGAACTTAAATTTAATCAATGAGTCCTCCATTCTTCACATTCTGAGAAACCGGTTTCATTCCAGTTTGCCGTGCACACTTCCAACATCCAACAGTGCTTTATACCTCACTCGAAATGCGAAAGCAGATACAGAGAACCACAAATTTTTACGGCAGGTCGTGCAGCCTTTCTCTTCGGCCAAGCTTCATCCCAATCTGTACTCGATGGCATTTCAAGCATACCGTGGAATGGTCACTAACAGGAGGAATCAATCTATTATCGTTCATGGACAATCAGATTCAGCAACAAAAAAAGAATGCACGAGAGAAATCTTGAAATACTTTGCTGAGGGTAAAGGACCAAAAGTGGAAAAATCTCCTCCAGCTTTTCAGAACCAAAACGCGATTTCTGCATCTTTTGGAGAAAGAGTTCAAGCACTGGAAACTCTCGTTAATTTCTTTTGCTGCTCCTCTTCCACGGGTCATGATAAAGAAACGGTACTGTATAATCTCGAATTCGACCTTGGAGGTCGACTTTTCGGTATTAATGTTCAGGTAATATTCACAACATGACACGTCACAATTATAAATGACAGAGAATTAGAGTTTTGGCAGGAAATATTGAGAAATTTCTTTTTTGTGTATAAGATTTTTGGACTGGAAATGGAACGGGTTTACGAGCCGTCCTATTTTACAGTGCTGCAAGCCCTTCACGATTTATCGACATGTCCAATAGATTTACTGGGACCATATCCATGTTTGAAACAACTGAGGAAAGAATTATTGCTTGCTGAAACGGATACGGAAACTGCGGGAAAAAAGTCTGTTCCGTTTTTTTGCTCCGACGTCTCAAAATCCGCAGAATTAGAAGAGAATCTGAGTCGAATAAAAAAAGTCTCTGAGTCAATGCTTCTCCTTGGACTTGGCGAGACATTCACAAAATCAGTATGGTCAGTTTTCGGTGCAATTTACCATTTGGGACACGTGCTAGGAGCTGTCTCCACGGCTTTAAAGAATGACGACCAAACTGGTTCATCAAAACATATAGAAGGTGGTGAGAGACACTTTAAAAGTGCCTGTGCTCTCTTGGGACTCTCTTTAGACAGAGTAGAAAAAAGTCTCGTCCTAGATGAAAACGAATCTTCGCGTGTTCGAAACGTTTTAGGCTTTTCTCTTGGACTTTATTTTGAGAGTGTTAATGCTGTGTTTACAACTGTGAATAAATCCAATAGTGTAGGATTTAGAAACATTCAATGTCTCAGTATTAGTGTGGCTCAAGTTGGATTTACTCCCGAGTCTCCTGCGAGGTTTGTCAAAATACAAAATTAATTCCTTCTTTAATGGTAGTAGAAACTCTTCTGGTGGATTAAAGTCTTTATTAACTAAATCACTTTCTTTTTCGTTTGTTTAAAAGGTTTGGGGACTTATCATCCAATTACATGAATGAAAGAATAACCAGACTGATCCAGGAAATCAATTTTGATCGACCGAGAAAACTGTACAAATCAGAAGGTGTGGAATGTGACACTGAACAAGTCACCTCATCCTCAACTCCAACTGGGAACAAGCCGGATAGCATAGTAGATAGTAAAGACAATTCAGACCATGTCAACAGTAACAGTGTCCTTCCACTTCTTGACTCGTGGCCCTCCAACACTACCACCAACCCGCAGCAAATCAAAGGGAAGGGACTTTTGTTCCTTCTTGACGAAGCTAAAGAACCTTCTCGATTCCTTGAAAAGTTTGAAAGTGAATTTTTTGGAGAAAACCAATACAAAAATTTGTATGCTGTTGACTTTAGAAATACAACGCTGACGCTTTGTCATTCCAATGGTAATCGAATTGTAGAGTACGACATGAAAAAAGTATTACAGCACACTGAAATCGCATCTACCGCGAAATTTACCAATTTACTTGTTCAGGAATCACAAAAGTAAGGGATATCTATTTAAAAATAAATTTCATTGACTTCTACAAAATATTTCTCTTAATATTAAATATTTAAATTCAACAATTTTAGGGACAATATTAACTGCATGTTCCTGAAGTCCAGTAACCCAATCATTGGTCTTTGCGTTGGATCAGCTACCTCAGAAATCGGTCTAAGGAGGGCTTCCAGTATTCGTAGAAATTATGCGTCTACATGGAAAAAGAAAACGGCATCATTGAATGTTAAAATACAAGCTGTAAGATTACTACAGTTATTGACAATTGAATTTTCGATTATTATTAAGTCTTTGAATATTTGAATTGGAAATGTTGAAAATATTTTTACAGGACTACCTTATAGAGATCTTAGCAAGAACTCAAATTCAATTTTTACACTGTTTAAACCCGTCAGAGAAAACGAATTTTACCGACTTGGACATGGGATACTTGCGTCGACAAATTCGTTCAGTCAATCTGCCAGATACAATACGCTTTTACAAGAGTAGTTACCCTCACCATGTAGCTCAAGCTGAGTTCTTCAGGAAGTTCAAGTGTTTGGGAAGTCCTGGCTTGCCGGATCAAGGCCTCAGCGTTCGAGACAGAATCTCTGATATATTTAACAAGCAGGACATTTCTTCTACTTCTTATCAGATGGGAAATACTACTGTAAGTTTACAATAAAGTCTGTCGTGTGAAATAGATAGTTAGGTTGTGGCTACAAAAATATTTGTTTCTTAAGACGTATATGATCCATTGATAAGCATGGCTCAGTTTTTATTTAAATTTATTTGCTTAATTACAAGTCCATGTCAAATAAAATAAAATTGTTGCATTAACGCGATCACTGTAATCTGTCAGAGACGTACGTAAAATTGAATGGTGCATTTCCCATTTTGCTTTAGCTATTAGTAGATGTTGATGTTGTTATCATTGTAACGGTACATAGAGTCTTGTGTTATACGAAATAGTACTTAGCCACAATAAAAGTGATTTAGATCACTTTAGTTACAGTTTAATGAGATAACAGTAATATGTGTCGAGTGTACAGAGTTGAAAATGTTTTGTAGATAAAAGTTTAAAGGGCAATAATAATTATTTTTACGAGAACATCAACAAGATTATTAAGGGGCTAAATGAGAAGAAGTTGGTGTGTAAATTTGGACTAATTTAATGCCTGTATAATTTTATTAGGTATTCATGAAACATTGGCTTTTGGAAGAGTTGGAGAATAAGCGGGATGACAAGCTCGAGCCAATGATGATATCATTTCAGTCTGTATGTCGAGGATTTTTGGCTCGTCGTCGCCTGGAAAAAATGAAAATTCGAGATGTAGCTGTAAGATGTGTACAGAAAAACGTGCGTAAACTACTCGCTGTGCGGAATTGGTCTTGGTGGAAGATGTATCAACAAATTTCCCCTCTCATCAAAGTTCAGAGTTCTCACGAGAAGCTTCAGTCAGCCCAAGTAAGAGAGATTTTGAGTGCCATTAGAGAGTAATAGGTTTTGGTGCTGTATATAGTCTCATGGTCTTTTTATTCCATTTAAAAGTGGACGCCTACGCTTAATGTGGCTAATAAAATCCATTAATTGTATAAATGAATAGCTAGAGGATTGTGTAGAGAGTAGGAGAAACAATGTTGCTGTCATTCAAGAGTTTAGCAATCGAGGTCACAAAATTTAATGTGCTATTGTGACTAAATGTCAGGATATAAATATGGTGTAAAGAGTGCGCTCTGCTACGACTGTAAAATTGACAATGGTGATTAAATAGATGTAAAACAAGGGTTGTAATATTAGTAACACTTACAATAACCTAAGATACTAACTCATAACTTGCTATCTTTTAATCAATAGGACGAATTGGCATCCCTGAAGCTGAAATTGGACAAAGCGGAGTGTGAACGACACAGACTGAAAGCTGAGAATGAGAAACTTGAAATTCGAGTAAGTAATTACTGTGAAAAATAAAAATATCGTAGCTAAGAAGAAAGATTTTATCGGGCGATAGAAGGATTAGAGGTGGAACACAATATCCCATTATCCTTAGTCAGAATTTGTTTGGATGCAAACTAGGAAAGTGAGTGTGAGATTTAATGTGTACGAGAAGGGAAGGTTGGGTGTTAAGGCAGGACGATGAGTAATGGGAGCCTTGTAAATTGTTATTTATCCGAGGATGCAGAGAATTGTAGATTAGTAGAAATACAATGTCTCAGTTACCTACTTACATTAGTTCTAGTTGAGATTTTGAGTGAGGAGTTCGAATGGGAAGAGAGAGAGAGACAGAAGTCAATTAGGGAAAGGACAAGACGCGGAAACGAAGCCACCAACGCTAACAAACTAAAAACTGTTTATCGGTACAGAATAACCTCACTCACACACATTTCATTAGATTTTACAAGTGCACTCCGGAGATGCAATTTCAGTTGGCACTATGTGCCAGTAGTGCTGTTGCTGTCTCCACACGAGAAGGAGTTCGCAGATCGACTTGGCCCCCCGCCAATCCCACAATCTAATATATTCGCGCAGAACATATGCAAACTCACGAAAACCTTCATTACCACCATCCTCCGTTTATTTTCACCATCTGAAATTGCGCTGAGCAGAACCTAAAATTAGGTGGATGAACTGGGAAGTTGGATTTGGACGGAGTGCTGGGACAGGCAGAGCATGAGACAGTGGTAGGCGCTCGGTGGAGTCGGAGTCTGTTGTGCCCTGTTGCTCCAGCTGTGCTTCGGAAGTGCAAGTGTTCTTCCTCTGATGGGATCGTCATGAAGGAGGAAGAATTATTGTGTTCCAAGGACCACAGCACACGCAACACAACCAGCTAGATCACTAGTCCCGCAACTAATCTAGAAACTCAGTCAGTTCTGCTCTTCACTTAATCAGCCAGAGAGGAAGATGTCGTACAGGAGCGAGAGGGACCCGATGTTTTCCCACCTGGCGGCATTCAACCGTCGGGCGTCCAGCTACGCGAGGTCAAGTCCTTCTCCGTCCTGGAAGTCCACTGCCTCTACTCCCCCTAGATATGTGCTTCCTGAGAGCTCTCGTTACCGAGCGTCGAGCATGCAGCCGCCGAGTAGAAGAAAACCCGTCTCCTACCCTCAAGACGGCGTCGTTATCAAAGCTGGCTTTTCCATTTTGCCTCCCGGAATCTCCAGGTCGACGTTTAGGACCCGCTTTGAACCTAGTCCGGCTCACACTGAACCTCAGACGGAATCCGCCCGACTCTCTGCTCAAATCAAAGACTTTCTCAAAAGATCTGACCACATAGAGCAACAATGGCAAGAGCTGAATCCAAACAAAAAGAGATTCTCAAGGGCTCCTCGTGATAACATTAAAACCTCCATCGCTATTCGTAGCTACCAAATGAGCCACTCGAGTAATTGCAGTTTAGCCACAATCGACGACTTGGATTCCTCTTACGCCATTCATCACTCTGAAAGTTTGTCCTTAATGGACGTACCCAATCCATTTGATGATATCGAAGAGAATGACCATGAGCACAAGGCTCCTAGTATTAACGAATGCTCAGAAAACAGTCTCGCTTTAGACGATGATCTCCAGGAAGACAGACCAAACATTAAAAGGGCCAGTGGACAGCTCAATCTCAATCAACTTCAAGCCCCCAGCACGTGGGACTACGTTAACAGACATCGACGCGGCAGAAATTTGGTAGACTCTCTCTACCTGCCTCCCTTGAATCTCGCCTAACAACTTTCTCTAACCATTTGCGGGTTTTACTATACTGTGCTTCTCATCTGTTACAGTCATTAAACCCCTAATAGCCACTAACTCATTGAAAAACAAGCATTACGCTCTTTTTTCTAATTTTCGATGCATTTAATAGTACTGAATAATACGAGGATGAATTTAGGATAGGCAGTTGTGTGTTTCTTAGTTTGCTCAGGTGTGCACTTTGATATTTTCATGAGGGATTACATTACAGTTATTTAAATTCTCTAGGTAAATGAGCTTAGTGCAGAGCTGAGTGAAGAGCAAGGTACAGCTGCCATTACGTCCGAAAAACTGGAGTCAGAAATGAATGATAAACAGAAACTTGAAGCTCAACTAGCCCATGTGAAAAGTCGTTTCCAGAACTTGGAAATGGAAAAACATCAGTTGGAATTGGATTTGGCCTACTCAATATCCGAGGTCAATGGAGACGCCACGCCTGAAGATTACAACGAGGACTCTGTCTATAAGTAAGAATAAAAATTACGTATTTTGGTATTTTACTTTGAGTTGGTGTCGTAAATCTATTTCTAAGCTGCCTCTTGTCAGTCGTCTGTTGTGTATTGATTAGATTTGCTTTATTATTTACTTGGGCTCTCCAACCATATTTCACTCAAGATAAGCAATGTGTTCAAAAAACTAATATTTATGGTTTTGGTGTAGACAACGCTTTGAAAGGACTTCACGTGAACAAGAAATTCTTAAGCAAAGACTGAAACAGCGTGAGCAAGATCATCTGGATCAAATCATGGTGTTGAAGAAATCTTTAGAGAAAAAAGTCAGTATCTCTACTTTACATTGATGCCCATTGTTACAACATTTATGTTTATCTGTAACCTGTACAAATATTTGTTTTATTAATATGCATAAAAATGTCTATGGCATGAGCAGTGTAGTGACGCATGGGAGGAAACTGAAGAGCAACGTCAAATTGTCGCCCAACTCAAAAGAAGAATCCAAAAGCTAAGTTGTGAGCTTGCTGACGTCCGTTGTTTGCTACAAGAAGAACAATCACGATCTGCCCTTTTAGACAAAAAACAACGAAGATTTGATGCAGAATTGTCCAGCGTCAATGCTCAGCTCGAGAAAGAGAAAATAACGAAGGAAAGAACAATTAGGGAAAGAGATGCGGCCCTTATTCAAAAAGATGCGATTTACAATGAATTACAGGTAAATAGATTTGACCTAAGTCAGTGAAAAGATTTTTAGAAAGATGTAATGTTACAATTAAAATAAATCTTTGTTGAATGCTCTAGTCAATAAAAATGGAGCTACACTTAAAGGAATCGAAGTTGGCCAGTATTGAAACAGAGCTTGAGGAAACGTCACGATTAGGAGGAAGCAGTGAGCAAATGACTTCTCTTCGTAAAGCTAAGAATGATTTACAAATGCGAGTTAAAGACCAGGTGGGCTATTATTAAAATATTCACATGTTTGTAATTAATGACGTCAGATTTAAGATGAATTTAATGAATTGGCAATTAATAAACAGGAAGAAGAATTAGATGATCTTGCTGGACAAGTTCAAAGTTTGGAAGGGACAAAAATAAGATTGGAAATGCAAGTTGAGCAGATGAGAAAGGAATACAAACGGGAGATTCAACAAAGGGAAGAAGAAATTGAAGATGTTCGCAGCTCGGCTCACAAGAAAGTTAAAGGTATGAGCTGAATCCAATTTGTATTTTTTTAACGCATGGCGTAATGGATAGTAAAAAGGATTGTGTATTTCCGCATAGCACTGGAATGTCAATTAGAATCGGAACATGAAGAAAGAACTGCAATTCTGCGCTCCAAACAAGAGTTTGAAAGGAAATTGTTCGATATGGAAGAGTTGTCGGCAACTCGAAGTGTTTCTCAAGAACAAGTGACTAGACTTAAAAGAGAATTAAAGCGAACGCGTGCTCTCCTTAAAGACGCACAAACAATGTTAGAACAGTCTAAAAATGATGCTCTGGGTAAAGGAATGCTTCGTCAACTGCGACATCAGCTTGAAGATTCCGAGTCACAACGAGTGAGAATGAGCCGGGCTAAACAAAAGGCAAGTTTCATTCTGTGAAGTGCACATTGATTTCTAAACGGTGCTACATCCGTATCATTTTACTCGGAAGTTGCCAAGGTCAAATTACATTATATTTTTATTAGGTTGAAGAGGAACTGGCAGATGCTTTGCACCAGCTGGAAGACGTTACAAAAAGTCGTAATGAAGTTGAAAATGTTAAAAATGCTCTTCTCAGGGAAAAATCTCAGATGCAAATGCAGTTAGAAGAAAGCGAAGAGCAACTTGCCGAGGTTCAGCCCATTCTCATTTATTTCTTTACTTATTCCTAGAAATCCCTTTTATTCACACGAACTTTTGACTCATTAAAATTTCGGAAATTTAATGGCATTTATCATTGTGACAGGTGATGCGAAAGTACAAGGCCAGTGTAGAGCAGTTGTCATTGGATCAAACAACTTTATCTGAGCAGTCTATGCAAATTAGCGAATTGGAAGTAGCAAATTCAAGCCTTAAAGAAACGATAGCAGAGCTAAACGCAAAATTAGAATCTTTGGAAGGTGATCAAGTCTCACAGCAAATTCAAAAACGGTTTCATATGAAAATAAGGGAATTAGAGACACGGCTTGAACTTGAGTCGACAACAAAGGGTCGTGTCGAGGTATAACTTGTAAAAAAACGTTATTCGATTTGTTTATTTTAACGACAGATACTTAATGCTAAATACATCTTTCAGGGCCAAGTAAACAGATTAAAGGAACACATTGAAAAATTTCAAGAGGATATAAAAAATCTACAGACAAGAGAGTATCTCGCGTTGGATAAGTGCAAGAAATCAGAGAGACAATTGAGAGAGTGTAAAGAAGAGATAAATCGACTTTCGTCAAGAGAAAGTGAAGCACAGTCCAGGCGATCCACACTAGAAAAACAAATTGAAAGCTCTGATCTAGAAATTTCAACTTTGAAGGTTAAACAAATAAATAGATACATTAAGTTCATTTATTGCTGTTCAGATTGAGATTATTTGCTCGAGTGCAAATATTCTTCTTGTGTGCAAGGGTTTAAAGCTCTAATGTCGTGTATGCTAATGTTTACTTTACTATCTGGCAGAATGACTTGAAATTAGCGATGCAGCGGATAGAAGATTTAACGACTGCTATAAAAGAGTGCGATGACGTAACGGACGAGGAAGACGAAGACTCATCAACAGAGTCCGTGACATCAGATACTGAAATTTCGGAAAGTTTCAATACACCACAGTTGCAGTTAGAGTCGGGTGCTAAAAGTACGAGCACAAGGAACCGCACTAACAGCGAATCCTACGCTTGAAAATGTAGTTTAATCTTTACGTCGGTGTGTGTTTGTTTATGAATTTTGATGTGGAAGGCTGAAGATTCATTCTTCAATTAATATCCCACCTATCAATTCAGAAATTTCTATATGCCTAATAGACAGCCTGGGGAGATGTGACCTAAGACTAAATTGTTTGTTTTCATTTTCAAAATTCTAGAAATAGGGGCGATTGAAAAAAATAGATATTGTTATTAATTTAATTGTAATTGTAACTCCACTAGAGTGAGTTTAGTTATTGCTAACTTTAAGCAATTAAATGATATTTCTCATAGCTTTGTAAAGCAAATAGAATCAGTTTCTATAAATATAACAAGCTTCATTTATTACAAATCTCAATAGGATAAGTATTTAATTTAAACTTTTATTCCTATTTTCAGTAAGCCAGTGAACAATGCAACTAATTTCATTTCTCATTTTAACAGTTAAAAAAATTAATTCGTCGGACATTTGACTTTCGGGTAGATTGACAATTTCGTCTTAAACTGTTCGTGCCACTGGCTGTCTATAGTATGTATTAACTAGATCTATTTGACTAAAAGTTTTCTACGATCAAATTATTTGAATCAATTGTAATTTACATGTTAATACTTGCTTAATTAGAATCGAATCCTTACGTAGTAAACTAAACTGAATTATTTTGTATATCATGTGAAAATGCATATATTCCTGTAACAAATCTGAGGATCCTGTCTAATGTTATTAGTAAGCATGTATTTGGAAATCCTCTTTATGTACTGAAACTTCTACTAGTTAGATCATATAACCATGATTCGTGTACACCTCATTTAATTCCCGTGACAGTAATGTACTTAAATAAATGAATGACATAATAAATCCAGCATTGTTTGCCGGCAAGACGCTGTGCAGTTCCAGTTCCATTAGTGCATGCTAATAAAAGACATTTTACATATTCATTTCAAGTCTCGTGTCTACTTTCTGCATTTTACAATTTCTACACATGTTATTTCATTCACTATGAACAAAATTGTATTTAAAGTATGAAATCCATCGGGCAGCTATTTATTGGGCTACTGTATTTTAATTGAGCACATAGACTTACAAGTCCCAAACTTTTTCCACGTATGCCTAGCAGTCTTAGGGGACTTTAAGGAAATTATAAAGTGTACATTATATCGCTTTCAGGAGAAAAAAAAATTTGCTAAAGGGTTCTGTAAAGCACCTGCTTTAAAGTCACCGGAGACCTTTGAGCAGCTGCTGAGAGGTCACCGGTGACTCTTCAGCAGGTGCAGATGCTGAATAGTCACCCTGATGACTTGCAAAGCAAAATATATATTTATTCTTCATTCCGTTCTTCATACAACTTATTGTTAGGTTGATGTTTGTCTTTGTATGGCTACTGTAATATGTTGATGAATAAAGCCTGCCCATAGGCTTACTTTACCGCATGTATTTATAGTCTCATCAACATAACCTTTTGGTTAATTATAGATTTGAATTTTACTTAGTTGAAACTTGAAAGTATTTATTAAGAAAACGTAAAACGTCTTTTGTGCTTTGTATGTGTATTAGTATATACCTCCACCATACTTGCTTACAGAACGTGCACATGTGACGTCTTCGTTTTTAGGTCATTTTTGGACCCCCCCCCCCAAACCTGTTTGCGTTGACGCCAGCGTGCAAGCACAAAAGTAGAATTTGATTAAATTTTATATTGATACTTAATTAAATTTACATTAGCTATGTTTAAATTTAAAGCTATGTTTAATTAAATTTACATTAGCTATGTTTAATTAAATTCATATTAGCCATGTTTACTTAAATTTACATTAGCTATGTTTAATTAAATTCACATTAGCGATGTTTAATTAAAATTAAAACTATATCGATGCCAGAACTATTTAATTTAATTTTAACAAAGCATGATTGTTTTTTGAAATATTTGCCCCCCAAATATATTTAGCTTGTTTATTAAGGGTGCCTATTAAGTCATCCAAAATGTCACTGAAATAGTTTTAAAATGTCCCTAAAAATTTTTATAAGTTGCCACAATGGGAAATGGACGACAAAACGCGGCGCAAATGTTTTTTTGTCTAATTTTGTGAAAAACGACTTTCTAAGGTACAATGGGTAGTCAGAAACCCTTTATACATGCCCATTGACCCCAAAACCCGAATTTGGTTTTCGAATTTCCCGGCCCTATAACTTGACGTAGAGCATCGAAATTTGCATATTTAAAAAGGTCGTAGAAAGACCTTTAAAATTATGTATTACACGCATAGGGTCGTAATATAATGGAAACCTTGAGAAATTTTGAGAATGACCAACAAAATTTGAAATATAAAAACTTTTAAATATACAAAAATTTGCACTCGTATGAGTTGGTGTCGCTGGTTTAAAAGTAAATCGCGGGCACTCGACTTTTTTTAATTTTGTAAATAGAGTTTGGGCTAAAAAAAGAATATTTGGGGCAGATGTCGCATTGTCCATGAAACCCCCTCCCTATCTTTATTTGTCTGATTATTTAACCCCTCCCCCTAAACCGCAGACGTCGTATGTGTACATTCCCTTAAAGCAGCAGTAGTCATGCGACAAACACTACACTACTGCGATGCTGCTTTTCATTCAAGTAGAAATGAAATGTTGATAATAAGTTAGAAATCCACTCTTGGAACTCTTACAGACAAGCAGTCCATTTTACTTTCTCAGTTGCAAGTGCGTGGGACATGTAAGTTCAATTACTGTATTCAAACATTTCGGTGTAAAGGCATTTTAATAAACAAATTGATGCACAATTTATGTTTATGGAGACAGTAAAATGAGCAACAGGCGTAATCTTGGACTCCATGTAAGTTTTTCCTCTTTAAAATAGTCATATCGATAATAGTACATCGATTTGGTTATTGTTCTATTTATGTTAAAAAATTTTAATTTTAGGAAATCAACCCTGACAATGCAGTGGATACAGAAGCTCTCGAAGATGGTAAATCAGTGTTTCATTCAGTGTCACAATTTTACAAAGGCATATAGAGATGGAAAAGATGCAAATAAGTAGTTAGTAGCATAACATCGCATCAGTTGCAAATATTATAATGGATACTGTTGTAAGCACTCCATATAATTGTCATCCATCGAATAGAAAATGGATCTTTGGTTATTGTAAAATTGAAGATTAGCTAGATAATAAGTAGCATAACGTGTATTATTATAAAATGTATTCATTGGATTTGGTATTATGCATATGACGCTAAGAATGTTCATGTTAGGTCCAGCTTGCCCAGCATTGTCTAAGATGGAAAACCAAAATTTGCGTAGATAAAACGAATTTTCATATTCCGTTTTAAGTTTGGTTGAGACTCTTTCTTCTATTCAAGTATAACTGCTGCTTTTTACCATTGCCTGTGGTATCAAACTGAGGTTTTTACATCATCTAAAATATTGATTTTATCTACTTGAAACGTTTTAGAAATGGTTAAAATTAAGGACATCCTGGAAGAGCATACGAAATTAGTAGAAAAGTTAGTGACCGAGTTTACCCGCAAACTGTCTGACAAAGACGAAGAAATCAAGCGCCTTAACCAGTTGTTGGCTGATAAATCTGCTGTGGTAAACTAATTATTAATTTGACTTTTTAAAGTAATGCTACCAATTTACCAATTAATTAAATGAAATATATACTCATATTGAGGGTCTTTTTACGCTTTTAGGATTTTTTGCATCGATATATTCAAATGTTAAAAATTTTTGCCTTGTCATTTGTACCTTCCGATTTTTAATTGCGGCACCCCGGAAATGCGGTAAAAGCCGTTAACGTATGTATGTAAATTATGCATACATAAATAATATATTTACGGTGTTTATGGCTTTTACGGCATTGCAGTATGTACGGCAAGCGGCTGCATACTGAGACTATCTTGCTGCATCTTTTTGCCAAATCAAAAAACCAGTTCAATATATGGATTCAATATTTCATTTGGCTGATTAATAAACGGCAAAGACACACCTAAGTTTTGTGACATGTCATGACAATTCCCTGACGTAATGCTATTTTGTTTAGATTGGTCGATTGGAAGCAACCGTAGAGATGGGAAATATCAGACCGAGGGTTGTGTATAATCCGCAGCATCCAAATACAACAACAATCCAAGCGGGATACCACGGTCATTTGCCCCAAAGGGGATTTAATGTTGGGATCCGTATTCCTTCAAATGATAACCATGAACACTTGCAGCATACTAATGATCGACGTAATTATTAATACTTTGGTAAGTAACAAAGCCTTTCTTGGGACTTCTCTGGTGTCTGAATCTGTCCAATAGCCATGCAAGTTCAGGGCATGAAAAAGGCTGATTTTTTTTAAATAGCAAATCTGTCCGTTTCAAAGTTTCAAGTCTGCATGTTTTACTTCTTTGCGCATACTGAAGACGAATGTAAATTAATTTCAGTATTTTACAAGCAGCCGCTTAAAATTCATGGATGAGCCGAAAATATTGATTGACTTACATATGTAGGATGTGACCGAAGATAAAACTGTTGTTTTAATTTTTAAAATTCCAGAAACAGAGGCGATTGAAAAAATACATATTGTTAATAATTTAATTTTACTTGTAACTCCACTAGAGTGAGTTTAGTTATTGCTAACTGTAAGCAATTAAATGATATTTCAGTTTCTATAACAAGCTTCATTTATTACACATCTCAATAGGAAACGTATTTAATTTAAACCTTTATTTTTACTTTCAGTAAGCCAGTGAACAATGCAAATAATTTCATTTCTCATTTTAACAGTTAAAAATATTATTTCGTCGGACATTTGACTTTCGGGTAGATTGACAGTTTCGTCTTAAATTTTTCGTGCCACTGGCTGTGAATCCTTACCTAGTAAACTAAGCCGAATTATTTTATATGTCTAATGTTATCATTAAGAATGTATTTGGAAATCCTCTTTATGTACTGAAACTTCTACTAGTTAGACAGTATAACCATGATTCGTGTACACCTCATTTAATTCCCGTGGCAGTAATGTACTTAATAAATGAATGGCATAATAAATTCAACAGCATTGTTTGCCGGCAAGACACTGTGTTCCAATTCCATTAGGGTATGCTAATAAAAGACATTTTACATATTTATTTCACGTCTCGTGTCTACTTTCTGCATTTTACATTTTCGACAATACATGTTATTTCATTCATTATGAACAAGATTATATTTAATTTTAGATCCATTCATATTTATGCTTGCCAAAGTTGCACTAAAACGTCACGATAATTCTGGCAGTAACGTAGTTATTTTTATCTCGACAGAATTAGCCAAAATAGTTTAATGACTTATTTGTTTTGGTGACATTTATGCAAACATTTATACATTTATGCATCAAACATTTATAACTTTTTAACAATTTTAAGAAAAGCCCACTTGACAAGCAATGGAATTAGTTATTTCCAAGGTACACCAAAGTGCATTGCCTATTTTTGCAGTTAATGGTCAATAATTTTTAAAATGGGAGACTATTAAAAGAAATTTATTGTGCAAAAATGCAAACACATTTAATTTTAGTACTTTCATTTTAATTAAAGCAGAAAAACAAGACTCTAGTATATTTAAATACCGGACGTAAATATTACATAATAAATGATAACAATTTTTAACCACACATTGATAATTATTGTTTTTTTACAATCGTCATAACAGTATTATTTTGGGATACGCATATATACCATTACTTCATATCATAAAGGAAAGATTTTTACAACAGCATTAGCATAGTAAAAGAAAGCAGTAATAAGTGAAAGTAGAATAATGAGATTTTCATTTGTTCCAATTAAATTTTACAACAAAATATTAGCACCCTTTTACAATGCTAACATGCTTAAGCCATTTCAAATGTACAAAATTTTTATCCCTTTTTATATTCGATTCTTTCAACTTTAACTTCGTTATCAACCAGTTGATAAACATATGTGACAACGGTCGAACTTTGAATATCCATTAACACGAAGGATGGAATTACATCTCTAAAAAAGTTTTATATTTTTAAGTAATGACCCAGAAGATAATTTGGTTTAGATAAATAATTAACTTTGTGAGTTGTACTTACTTTTCCAGAGGTTGATAAGCTCCTGTGGCAGAACCTGGGTTGATGTAAAACTTGCTCTCATGCTCGTATGCTTCAAATTTATGAGTGTGTCCCGTGATTAAAATATCTACATCCAACTGTCGCTGTACCATTGCCAGAGCATCAGGATCACCCCATGGCACAATCTACAAATATATTGTTTTTAATATATCACGATTTTCATTGTTGAAATAATTTCTGCTTTGGCTTATTTTCTTTTATTGAAGATGTACCTGATGTCCATGACAAAGGCCAATGCGGAACTGCCCGACTGTAACCACTTTTTGTTCGGGATACGACAAGTTGTCATCAAAATCCCCTCTAACAATGTGGACATCAGCAGCAACTGATTTTAAATAATCAAAAGACTCCCTAGTGCACAAATTTCCGGTGCATAAAATATGTTGAATTCTTCCGGGGGCCAACAACTTGCGAAATTTGGCCGGCAGCGTAGCTACTCTATGAGGAATGTGTAAATCGCCCAAAACCAACACCAACTATAAAATTAAGAGTAACAAAAATTATTTAAAAAATACTTCGATCAAATCAATTTCCAAAAACGATAATATCTTTTAATAATTTTTGACTTACCATGTTCAGAAAGAAGAAACAAAATTGTTCTGTACTTCAATATTTTTTTAAGATTAGCGGAATGTCTGTTAATTTTCGTCAGTTTTTTCACACCACCAATGGTTATTTCATGTCAGACCTAAGGAGAATATAATACACACTTTTAATGTGACATTTTGGGATGGAGGCTGAATGCTTATAGTTAACTCATAATAAAGAGGCACAATGCTTAACGGTTTAGTTACACACACTTGACAGTGACTAAATATCAAGATGGCTAATGATATTAATAGTTTTAATGATATGCAAAATAGCAGATGGGATTTGAATTTTTAATATTAATCTATTTAAATCTACTTTCAGCTGGCAGACAGCATTACCTTTAAATCAAGTTTTCTAGCAGTACGAGGCAAGAGTATGCTTTTTTATTGTGCAATAGACCCTATGCAGAACTCCGAAAATGTTATATTCCCGCGGATTCTTGGTTTTTAGAGATGGGATCAAGTTTGGCTCTGCAAGATAGGGCCCGCGAATGCTGTTGCTGATTGAAACGGTCCGACTCGTTCTCATCTCTTTTTTAGGAGGGCGGAGTTAAAAAGCGATCGATCGCTAGTTCTGCATAGGGTCTATTATTCCAATACAATTCTCGAGACAGAAAATTTATTCTTAACCAACAGCTATAAAATACAGTTATACAAGTGCTTGTGGCTCATCTAATATTTCACTGTCTTTTTTAACATAGATGAACAGAAGAAAGAGACTATACTATTAAATCAACACATAGCTTAGGAATTCTTATTATTTTTCTGTTATTTAATCCTGATAATTGTAATTGGAAACGTTAAAGAATAACTTTTAATAAACAGAAAATAAACTATATTCCGTAACTAAACTACTAATATAGCTGGATGGATAGTACTTACAATCGCAGTAAAGTCACATAAAATCCAATGTACAGAACAAATTGACTATATTTTACTGTCAACTGCCAGTAATGACAGGGGTTGTAGTGTAGGACGTGGGCTACGGTGACAACGAAAAACCTTTAGAGCTTATTTCGGTGGCAACAATTTTGGCTGCAAAATTTTCTCGGACGTAAAGTGTGGCCTCGACTTACGATATTTCTCATCGTCAGTCCCCTTTATTTTAAATACGATTAGAAATATTTCTCGGTGGCAGCAAGCCGTGTGAAGTTAGAGCAGCAAACTGTAAGTGAAAGTACCGTATGTGCTACTTTCGAACCTCCCACCATAAAACAGCCGTGAAAACACACCCGACAGTCAAGAAGAGTCAGCCGTTGCCACCTACAGTACAAGCCCTTCGTGTCGAACTTTCTCCAATACACATAATATAACCCCTAGGGCCTTCCCTTCGTGCCGTACTTGTTTCTATGGACATAATATACTCCCTAGCACCTTCTATCATGCAACCCTTAACTCTCGCGCATTACCCCATACAAAACTGATTCAAAGGACCTTTTACCATCCAACCCTTAACTCTCGCACATTACCCCATACAAAACTGATTCAAAGGGCCTTTTACCGTCCAACCCTTAACTCTCGCACATTACCCAATACAAAATTGATTCAAAGGGCCTTTTACCATCCAAGCCTTAACTCTTGCACATTACCCCGAAGGCCCGAAAAAAAATGTCATTTTTTTTCGACCCTTATATCTTACGGTTTAACGTCGACACTATGTATGGGGTGTACACCCATATAGGCCTCTCTGTGGGTGCACCCAACTAGGTTGTAACCCGTTCCAAAGACAACGTTAACCTGAAACGACCCCCTGTACAATGTTAAAACTTTGACATTATTTTTCGACCTTTATATCTTACCGTTCATAGTCGACACTACGCATGGGGCCTAAACCCATAAAGGCTATCAGCCAGTGGTCCCAGCTAAGCTGTAACCTGTTCCAAAGACAACGTTAACCTGAAACGACCCCCTGTACAATGTCAAAACTTTGGCATTTTTTGCGGCCCTTTTATCTTACCGTTCATATTCGACACTAGGCATGGGGTCTAAACCCATAAAGGCCTATAAGCCAGTGGTCCCAGCTAAGCTGTAACCTGTTCCAAAGACAACGTTAACCTGAAACGACCCCCTGTACAATGTCAAA
>JAAAYG020087447.1:0-36010 GCA_009936455.2 Tomocerus minor | reverse complement strand
AAATGTTAGAGACTGCTCTAAAATGTTAGAGACTGCTCTAAAATGTTAGAGACTGCTCTAAAATGTTAGAGACTGCTATAAATAAGCTTTTTCTAAGCTTTTTCTTTTACGAGTTATAATAATGGGAGTCATTGCAACGGAACGACTGCTATTTTGTACACATATGTCATTTCCCTTTGTGTGTATATTTTTCCCTGAAGCTGTGTACAGGGTAGCCTTCACTAGGGCGAGCTTTCTGTTACGGCTTGCCGTTAGTTTTTGATATCTTATAGCAGTTTCTAATATTTTAGAGCAGTTTCTAATATTTTGCTGTTATTAATTATTATAATTGAAGCAGTAATCAATATTTTATGCCATCAAAATATGTAACATTTATCGGAAGCAATATGAATTATAAAGTTTCTGTATAGTAGAAGCAGTGTTTTACTTTTTATACTGTAGGAAATTATGGATGCATAGAAGCGCTTAGATTTCCATAACAATTTCTTTCGCTATAAAATTCAATGTTAGGTAGAAGCGGTATCAATATTTTTATACTACCGATCAAGCAAATATTAGAAACACAATAGTTATTTTGATGTACCTTTTTATACATTGACTATTAAAATGAACAAAAAGTGAGCGCGCGTTATCTCGATATCATCTGATGCGATTGCGCCCATTTTGAATAGGGTTCGTCATGAGCCCATATGCAATGTCTATGCCAGGTTTGGTCACCCTCCGTCATTACGTTCGAGAGCTATGGTGCAAACGGACGGACGTACGGACAAAATGTGTGATTCCATAAGCTCTCTTAGGGCGAGCTAAAACCAAAAATTTTTTTTTGGATGGGCTATAGTACCAAATAATAGACGAATGATTAGTGTCCATTCATTTGCAAAACTGAATTATGAAATACAAAACAAAACATACAGATGAAAGAAAACAAATACTGACTTGCAAATCAACGTAGTAATGACAAATGATAATATTAATGCTTGGAAGTCGGAACATACAATTCAAAATAAAACCAGCTCGAAAAAATATTTCAGTGAATGATTAGTGCTCGGTTATGTATCATGACTCATGCTCAAAGTAGACATACCAAATTCAAAATACAGTAAACAATCAAAACAAAGGTTCAAAGGCTAACTTGCAAATCAGTACCACAGTGAACTAACTCTTAGAAAGAAATATCAGTCAATGTTTATTTGGAGAGTTATGTTATAGGTATGTATGATTGGATTCAGTTAACTTGCTTGTGAATAACAGTAATACTAATACTATAGAAAATAAAAACATCAATATTGATCAGCGAATAAAAATGAAACCTGCTGGCTAAGTAAGGCGCTTGCTTTTGGAGATGTACTTTTGGCATTCAATACTGGCAAAACCGAAAGAAAGGGTGTAGCTTGTCGCAAAATACTGTAAATGTAATGCCATTAAATCTTTTTATCTAATTTTACCTTTTGATTAATAAGAGTATCGTAGCGTACTTTCTGGCTAGCGTCTTTCGAAAGAGTGAAGACAGTCTTGACTTTGGAGAACAGACAGTAACACTTTATTGGGCTATTGAAACTGTTCGTCTCCGAATCCGAATAGGTTACCCTGTTATTTTGAATCCGGCGCCCAACAAGACCCAGCTCTATACAAAAAATATGTATAATATGAGTAGTAAGCAATGTCAAAAAGAGTGTAACATGTAACTACAATTTCCTCATGGGCATTTCCTATTGAGGATCGAAGACATAAGGAATTGCAAAATCAAAATTGAAAATCAAAATTTAATATTACAATAACCTGCTTTACCAGAAAATTGTTCTTACTATCTTGGTGGATGGAAGTTCGCCCGCTCAGTCGCGGTGTGGTGACCAGTCACTTGTGCACTTTGTAGTCCTGTTGCAGCAGTAGTGCAAGAGTGCTCCCTATTAATTTTAGATGGCTACTTCAATTATTGAACATGTTGTTGGACATCTTTGTTGGACTTGACATGTCCAGTGTGTCTGCAGAACAGTTACAAACCCAATTATGTGGAATTGGGACAGGAGAGGTTTTTCTAAATCACCCCATATTTTGAAAAATATTAATTATTTAATTTATATTTTTGGGATGGTGATGGTGGAGTGGATGTAAATATTGGGGTGACGCATTTAGGTTAATGTTTTGGGTGATACATTCCGTTTAATTTTTGGGGTGGTGTGCGCATTGAAGATTTTGGGGGTGATGTATTGCAGATAAATTTTGGGGTGCTGCATTGAAGATAAATTTTGGGGTGATATATTTTAGAAAAATTTTGGGGTATGTGCTGGATAAATTTTTGGGTGACGTATTAGAGATAAATTTTGGGGTGATGTATTAGAGGTAAATTTTGCGGTGACGTATTAGAGATAAATTTTTGGGTGACGTATTAGAGATAAATTTTTGGGGGGATGTATTACACATAAATTTTGGGGTGACGTATTAGAGATAAATTTTGGGGTGACGTATTAGAGATAAATTTTGGGGGGATGTATTAGAGATAAGTTTTGGGGTGACGTATTAGAGATAAATTTTGGGGTGATGTATTGCAGATAAATTTCGGGGTGATGTACTGGAGTTAAATTTTGGGGTGATATATTGGAAGTAAATTATGGGATGATGTATTGGAGGTAAACTTTGGGGTGATATACTGGAGGTAAACTTTGGGGTGATATACTGGAGGTAAACTTTTGGGTGATGTACTGGAGGGAGGTTGGGGTGATGTACTAAAGGTAAATTTTGGGGTGATGTACTGGAGGTAAACTTTGGGGTGATATACTGGAGGTAAACTTTGGGGTGTGTACTGGAGGTAAATTTTGGGGTGATGTATTTCGGTTAAATTTTGGGGTGATGTAATGGAAGTTAATTTTGGGGTGCTTTATTGGAAGTAAGTTTTAGATGATGTATTGGATTGAAGTTCTTGTGTGCGGCATACGACAGGAAGTTAGTTTGGGCTAATATATTAGATTAAAATTTGTTGTCAAGCATTGTAGAGTAGAAGTTTCACACGAAAGCTGCTTCCGATCTAATATTTTAATGAAAATCTAACTAGAAATATGTTTTATTTACATATTTATTTACTAGGTGGGTGTAATGTATTTTGAATGTGTTAGTAATTTAGTTATAACATTATTGGTACTGTAGCAATGCAAGAGAATTACGAATGTTTTATCCGGAAATATTTTTCAAATCCAAAATTGTGTATACTATACCAAAAATGTGTATACTATAAAACTTGTGCTTGTTGTCGAAATGTAACTATGGATTTGTTATGAATCATCGATTATAAAGGGGAAATAAATAATTATCTCTATACCTAATTGATATGTAACGTATCGAAAATGGCGGAACATAGAGGTGGGGTCCAGTTCAAACACTTTATAATGCAATGGGTAAACTTAAAGGATATCTTCCCGTGCGCCTTCGGGTAACTATGGCGAGCTCGTTGGTAATTCAGAAAAACCTGTATTGGATGCAACCAACTTTAAGCATTCCATTGTTGTGAGCAGTATGATTTTCCGTTATTTTCTTACGATAACATAGTTAATTGATTCTAATAAAGCTAAATTCAAAATTCCAATTTGACTTCAATATGTTGTAGTACCTATCCTTATGTAATGATTATCAAATAGTAATGTAGTGGGCATTTGGACTATCGTAAAATATTCGGACAAGTAACAAACAACTGTAACAACTCCTTTAGTTTTTTGTTGCAATGTAAATTCTTGAAATAAGTTTTTCCCTGGTTCAGTTTATCTATTTAGATTTGAAACTAGAAATGTTCCATTTCTCAATTAATTTTTCCTTTAACTGCATCACCCTCAACAAACAGAGATTCTTGACCTTGTTTATCTTTCAACTCTGTGCATTCTACTAGACGGTGACATTTATTATGAAATAACATATACCATATTGTGAATAAAATAACTAAAGTAAATATTTGTTGAATTAACTTTGGAATTCTGCTTTTATTTGACCAGTATTAAATTAAATATTAATTAATATACTTTGGGAATCTCTAAAATATAAAATTAATTGTAATGTCTGAAGAGTTTTGTAAACAAAAAATGGGGTTTTGGTTTACTTATTTCGTTTTACCCATTAATTCATTTAATGACTTCACTATCTTGTAATAGCTTTTTTTTGTATATTGATTGACAAGTAGTAATTTAGTGGCATTTGGACTAAAATGCTTTTAAGTAGTTCTCAGTGAAAAATGGCATGTGTATTATTACGTGTATGATGTCATGTAAATCCAGATTAGATATTGTAATATGATAGGTAAGATATTGTAATCACTGCAATTTATTAGTATTTTAATAAACTCTGTAAAGTGGCAATTATCTGTAGTTCTGGCACCAATTTACTGTTTTCATCCTTGCCATGTCCGTCTGAAATGACTACGATTATAAAAATGTTTTTGTTTTGCTTTGAAAGACAAATTTTATGTTCATAAGTACATCAGCACAGAGGAAATTATGGGCAAATATAGCTTTTAATCTGCTGATGTATATAATGCATTTCGAATGTCCACGGCTATTTTGAATATTTTTCATTTCATTGTAAATTTTAATTCTTCAGTACAGATTAACAGAGATGAACGTTGCAGGTAGGTCACAAACTTGGCATTAGGCCACACTTATGGTGACCTGCGGCCTGGGCATAATGGTCATCATCACTAGGTCTCGCAACATAACATAGATCACAAACAGCCACCATTTCATTACTAGATATAGAAATTAATATTTGGTATTAGGAAGCAATAATACTACTATCCCATATTATTCTGAAAACTCCCAAATTTTCCAGTTATTTGTAATTTTTTATCGAAAATCAGGCCCTCATCTATAAGCATTCATAAGAGCATAATTGATTAAATCATTTTCTTATAGAGTCGCTTCCTTTATGCGGTTTTATATTGCAATCCCGTTTTAAATTTCATTTAATGTCTTCAACATTTAAAATGAGTTTTTAGGTTGTGGGAAGTTTGAGGGTCAATGATGGGTTTACGAAGCTACAGCAGTTAGTAAAAAATATGATTTTAATTAGCTAGCTACATTTTTTTAACAAATAATCCTCGCCGGTAAATACCCAAACCAGTGATATAACAACATTAACTGTTGAAATGAGAAATAAAAGTATTGTAGTGACATCGTTGAGAGTTTCCACGAGATTTTCTGTCTTTTTGCCCTTTTGTTTATATTGCATCCTTCCCACGGCTACTATACATCCTCCTGCCAAAATCTGTAAGAAATTGAAATGTAAAATTAATAACCATTATCTATACAGTTAAATTCAAATAAATAAATAAAATTTCATTCCCATTGGGAATATAGTAAAAAGTATAATAATAATAATAAGTAAACCAAAGTCTATCAACGAGTATTACAAAATATGTAAATCCAGCCGATGGAAGTCTATTAATGATTAACTTCAAAGAAATCATTGGAAATGGAAAAAGCTACAAATAGGCGCTCCAGTCCTTAAGATTAAAATAACTGAAAATGTATTTTCTACCTGTAATATAATCGATATTGAAATAGCAGTAATGGCCACGTAATAAATGGCATCCTTCTCTCGTTTTACAATTTCTTTCAATTGAGCAATATTTGCAAATAAGAGGGCAAGATCCAGGAAACCTTGAGCAATGCTTTTCTTTGTTGCGTAGCGGTTAAAACTATTGAACACCTCCTGCAAACAAAATTAATAGAAAGTGTGATGATCTCTCAGACAAATGAGTCTCCAACAATACAACATCTGCCGGCTTCATCAAAGATGAGTTCAATGAAATCTGAAATTTCCTTTGCCAATTGTTTAAAATGATCAAAATTGGAAAGCTAAAATAGAAAATATTTAAGATTTCACAAGATTTGAACAGATTTGACTACATTGGTTATGAGCATTTAAAATCTGTGAAAATATTTTTCACCATAGAATGCTTAGGAAGGAAAGTGTTCCAAATCCTAAGGCAGACATGATTACAGAAATAATTCATATAAGTAGTTATGTATATATTAAAGATATGCTAAATAAAACCTTTAAAATTCCGTCCGTAACGTCATCTTTATTTTCTTGGCGAGAAAAGTCATTTCCATCACTTCCTTTATTCGCAGCCATATTATATAATTTAAATAACAGTGTTAAAGGTACTATGAAGAGAAATTTATTTTATTTGCAACCAATTAATAGTACACAGTTTATTCCAAATTCCTGGCTAGTGGTTTATTTCACACAAATTTAATGGGAAATGACCTGTTAAACTGCAAACCGAAGTTAAACTTACCTGAATTAAACAAACGTTGTAATGAAAAGTGAACGCAATATAAATTTGTTATTTGAAACATTAATCGAGACGATCAATACATTTTATCTTATCGGACCGTATTCTGCGTTCCAGAGCGAGATTACAATGACCTATTCTGCTATCTCAACTGTTATGTTCTCCAATTGAAGACTTATGTACAACTCTTAAATGCCCCCTATACTTTACAAAAATCAGTTCAAAACAGTTCATTGCTATTTGGAGATCATTCAATCTGAAAACAACTCTCTTGAACAAGCATACTTGAAAATAAGTATGATTTTTTTAAAGCTTCAATAAGATGACTGTAATTTACAAACATTATTGAATTTGGAGAAGCTACATGTAGTTTTAAATGCAATTTATGCATTTAAGACTACATGAGCATTTATGTGCAGTAATGGGTATGAGAAAAATAATTAGCATTCAGAATTTTTGTGCTTTAAATTATATTTAACCTCTCGGAAACATTCCTGAAATATATTTGCTGAATACTTTATTCCAGCAAACGAAGAATCGAAAATCTCCAATAAAATCATGAATCATATTTTATCTAATTAATGTAATAAACAAAATATTTTTAATTGATTTCAAATGCATATCGTTTATCTATATCATTGCTTTATCACTGTAATTACTTTTTCCTTTTCAAACAATACATAGCCATTTATAGGCCGTGAATCGTTATTACAAACACTTAGTCATAATAGCTTACTGTTACCTACCAAGCACAATGTCTCACAGTTAGCAATTTAAAATACAACAAGTACACCTAATGTAATTCTTATATACGTATATTAACTACAACTGAAGACAACATTAATATTGGCTTTATGATTCGTAGGGAATGTCATATTCGGAATCTACAGCTTTCCCTCTAAGCCTCACGAGGAAGATATTTTTTAAAGTTTTGAACTCCTGTCATTTTTGTTTAAAAAAACAAAATTGGAATTTGAATTACATTACAAAATGTTTCAAAATTAGTTAATTCTTGACCAGAATTTGAAAAATTGCAAACAGAACAATCTTTCTTTTTTTCAAATTGGACATTCTCTTTTCTTCTGAAAAAGAGAATTCTAAAAAAAATCTACTCTTTTACCTGCCAATCTCAGGTGTCTCCAAGAGTAGCAAGGATATATTATTCAAACTTACACGTTGTAAATACACCCAGCCAAGGGGTCCTGACAAAACTCACCACCTTCACCGCTTCACCGCTTTGAGACTTTCGGGTGTAACGCTAACCTAACCTGAAGAAAAATAAACATACTCCAATGTGGGACGTGTCTAAGATTACCCGAAAGTCTCCAAGCGGTGAAGCGGTGCATTTTGTCAGGACCCCAGCCAAGGAAAGTCTTATTCTCAAATCAACAAGGCAGCCTTAAAATATAACTAACATTAAGATAAAGAGAGATAGGTGCTTTACATTAACTAACATCCTGTTTAATTGCATCCACTGTAGAGTTTTTGTGTTATATTTTTATATAAATTCTTATTATTGTTTATGTATAAGTAGGCAAATGGACTCTATTAATTCGTGTTGAATGCTGTTGTGAGATTTTTTTTACAGTTGTTCAGTCTGATCACTGGTCCATCATTATTTCCATGAATAGACCAGTTTTTGAAATGAAAATCAGACATCATTGTACATAGGAAAACTAAATAAGTTTCTCATGCAACCCTTTTTCACGAAACAAACTGGCAGCAAGGAACATACATAATCGTTATTATTGTGAATTAGATATGCAGGAGAGAAGAACTTCTACAGGACTACGGTCAGATGTACCTCGGAAGGTCATTCCCATTAATTTCTGAGATCTTCATGATCCGGAATCTTTTCTTCAACTGAACTGTAATCAAAGATGTATATACTATAATACATACTTGTTGTGAGTAACGATGTCTTCCTTCAGTACCTATGTAAATTGCAGAATATGTAAAGTGTGCAAATGGTTGGAAAAATACTATTTCCATATGCTAACTTAAAAAGCGTACCCTCCGTAAGATGTATATGAAGAAACAAATATACTACAGAAATACTATAACATCATTTTTATAATCGGTAGCAATTAATTATTAATTGCTGTTGCGGTACAGAATAGACGGATCAGAGACGACATTGATGGACTAGACTGGATGGACTGGCATAAGATTCAGCATCAAAACACACCAAACAAGTTTTAAGTTCATTATTCTTACCAAAGGTTCCTGACTTCAAAGAATACTTTGTTTTGAAGGAATGAGAAACCAAATAAATAAGTTCGACATTCAGTTTAACATCGTAGTCAGTCCTTTCTACAGTTCGTCCGATCTTGTTCGCTGATGCGGAAAAACACGCACAAGGACTTCAGTTAATAATTATCTGAACCCAATAAAGTTAACTCGTAATTATGAAACTTTTAGTATTTGTTGTTTTAAGTGCTGCTCTGGCTTTAGAAGCAATTGAGAAGTCTCAAAATGCCAACCATGTTTGGGTAAGAAAAGCGAATGACAAAAAAGAATTTCCTGAATCTCCTACTGAAGTTTTTGGTGAAGAAACTGCTACATACAGCACCAATAGCGAAAATGTTGGGGAAATAAACACCAAACCACCAGGTATATCATTTATTATAAACAGTACCTAGTAAATGTTTTCACTGAATTTACTGAATGTTTTTGCGTAGACTCTTGAACTTTTTAAGCGTTTTTTTTACATGCACATCAATGATATTTTCGTCTAGGACTCGTGTACAAACAAGAAGTTAAAAGTGAGGACCTCTCCATTGGATATTCTCCAGGATATTGTCGTTGCGTGAACAGACATTATTGCTCTGGCCCTAACCAACAAAGGCTGCGTTCCATCCGATCTATTAACACTGTAAATAATTTTTATAAATCTATATATCTATATAGGTAATGAATCATGTAAACCGGCATTAGCTTTATTCATTCCTAGGCCTTATTCTTATTATGATTTTCATATTTAAGATATCATTGCATGTGTAAGATTTCAAATACTTGTAACGGTAATAAAGATCATTACACATATTGTATTTACAGCCTCCATGTACAGGAAGGAACGAAGTTATGTGCTGTTTGACAAATGGTCCAGGGTGCGGTGTGCCTGGAGATTTTCCGTACTTTAACCCATATCCCCTTTACGGCGAGGTAAATCTTGATTAGAAATCTGTAAAGTCATATGAATTAAGAGGTGAAAGCCAGACAATTATTTTATAGCTCAATTTAATTAAGTCTTGAAAATTGGGATCAAATTAAAAACAGGCAGTCCAGTATTGGCCTGCAGGGAGAATGTATTAACCATTTTTTGAATTGAAATATTTAAAAAAAAATTACAATTATAAAGTTTTGCAAATTATTTTGAATTAGCTTTGTATGGAAAATTATCTAATTTCATAGGCAAACTTTGCTGATCACCCATGGGCTGCTTTAATCATGGACGAAGATGGAAAAGCAATTTATGGACATGGTATTACCATAGCGTGGAAAGTCGTCATTACTACAGCTAGAAATGTTGCTGCGTACCAGTAATTACTTATATATATATATATATATATTCCCAGTCATACATTTAAATATATTTTCGTGTGTTTTATGTCTGTTACAGTACAGCATTAAAATGTGAAAATATTACACTGCACAGTAAGTCAAACTATTACAAAAAGTGTATCTGAATTCTGAATCCTATTAATATTTTCAGGAACAAAAAACTCATTGTCCGTGTTGGCGATTGGGACCTGTTAAATGATGACGAACCATTTAAAGCTCAAGAATTTATTGTCAGTGAGATTATAATTCATCCACAATTCGATTCCCGTACATTCCAAAACGATATTGCGGTTTTGAAACTGGTCAGCGCCATTGACCTCAGTTCTTTCCCGAACATAAGATCTGCATGCTTAGCACGACCAAGAGATGGCCTACGCTTTAGAAGGGCAAAGTAAGATAAAATACAAAACTATTTTAACATAAATATTTGCATTAATGACAGTTTTACTTCTCTGCTAAATTAATTATGGATACCTTGAGCGCTGTTAATTGTCTCGAATTATTTCAAAATCTAAAAGTTCAGGAAATTAAGTTTGCACCAATTAATTAATTCATTATTGTGGTGCATTCAGAACGATGAATTACAAACAGATAATTCTAAATACTATTATATTATACTTTATTCTTAAACACCAATGACAAATGCAATAATACACGAAACTGATGTGTGAGTAGATGATGAGTAGAGGGCTGTCTAATAGCAAGTAACAAATGCCAAAATGTCTATGGCATTCCTTAGAATGAGTTCTTGCATTTTATTATTTATTTACTTTTGGTTTTTATTATGTACCAAAATCTTCAAAGGTTCGGTGCATATTGTTTTTCAGGGCAACTAAGATTTTATAATTCAAGTTATTTGCCATTTTTCTGTTCTTACAAATGTATCCACCACCATTAGCAACAAAATACTATTCGTTGTGCAATAAACATACATATTGTCATCAAGGTTTCGTTTAAGGAATACCACTATTGGGACATTTCCCAGTGTGAAAAGTGGGAAGCTACATCTCCAAGTAGGTAGAAAAATGAGAAATAGAAAAACTAAATGGGAAATAAGGATCTATTTTCCCAAAATGGCGACTTATTTCACACTTTATGCTTTCCATTTCCCATTTTCAACAATTTCCCATGTGTCCAACAAAATTGAGTGGGACACGGAAATATCCGAAACTATTTGTCATGACTTACGTACCTTTATAACTCTAATGCGTCTGTGGTTAGTATGTATTTTAAACGCCCAAATAGTATATAATACAAATTCTAGGGGAATGTATTTTGAAATCACCATTATTATGTAGCGGTATCGCTACATTATAAGAACCCCTTGAATCTGTCTTTGTATGTATATATGTATCTATCTGAGCCCATTTTTTTCATATTTCTAGTCAACTTTTTTGAATTCTGATTTCGGTATTGAGTCATGTGACCACTCAATAAGAAAACCCAGAAAAATGGACTAAATCGCCCCACCCTATCCACCCCTTACCCCACCCACTTTTCTTAAAATTCAACTCTTTTGAATTCTGTTTTCAGTATTCAGTCATGCGTCCTCTCAATAACAAAATCCAGCAAAATGAACGAAATCGCCCCACCCTCTTCACCCCCTACCCCGCCCACTTTTCTTAAAATTCAACTTTTGAATTCTGTTTTCATATTTCATATGTAAATCAATTACCGATACATTGCTATAGCCTGTTTACAACAGTTTATTTGTTTTTTATTGGATTTAGGTGCTTGGTTGCCGGATGGGGGTTTGAGCCTTCACAGAAATTCGCAGAGAAGCAAATTCCTGTCAAAATCATTGGAAATCATTCTAACACTCGAATTGCAAGAAATATTCTGAAAGAAGTTGATATGCAATTGTTAGACGCCCCTACTTGCCAAGATGCTATTCGTAAATCCATTAATAATCCTCAGTATTATTTCGACAGTGACAGTTTCTTGTGTGCCGGGGGTGAAAATGGAAAAGGACTATGCAAGGTAATCAGTTCAATGAACATCTTCTCTTTTTTTCATTTTCTGTGCATTAAGCGTATTCATCATAAAAATTTGCCTATTTTGAAACTTAATTTTAAAGATCTTTTGGCAGACATCTTTATAAAGCTTTTAATTCATTCGACTGTGAAAATATAATATTTGTAAATCAACAACATACCTATATGTAAGTTGTTACTTCCTACTGTCACCTACAATATTTCTCATGATTTCAGGGAGACGAAGGAAGTGCTTTGGTATGTCAGGATTCCGCAACTTCACGATACACTGTTGTAGGAATGACTTCATGGGGTACCACTTGCGGGGAATCGGGATTTCCAGGAGTCTTTACTAATATGGAAACGTTCTACAATTGGATACGATCAGTAGCTCCAGATATTGGACAATAATTGAAAAATTTACCCTCCTTATCAAAAATTGTCCAATTAAAAGTATCCTATCTTGGCAATCATTTCTGGCATAAAATTCAAATTATAAATCCTTGTAACATGGTAAAAAGCTGTTAATAGCATTTGGTGACTATATTATGTAGACAAAAATATTGCATTCGTTGGTAATTGAACGTACCTTGCTAATTGCGCAATTCATTCGTTTAGTAATAATTTGTAGAGCATACACCGCTGACCTGTAACCACCCTGGCTTGCAATAAATTTAATTCAACGTATTATAGAAGATGTTAAAATAAGTAAGTTGGAAAGGTTTATAATAATATTAAGTAACAGCAACCAATTAGATTAGTTTGACCCGAAGTCTGAATGCATTTAGTTCCGTGCTCTGCTACAGAACATTTTAATTTATTGTCAAAAAATCCTTACAGATAAAAATTTATTAATAAAATTTTAAATCAATGTGCAGTGAGAATGAGAACAAAAATAGAAATTAATAAACCGTTGTAGTCGAATGTAACAAAGAGAGAACTTGTACGACGTTAGAGTGTCAGCAACGTTAGAGTGAGTCAATGATTATTTTTTGCTTGGAAAGACGAACGACGTTAGAGTGAGTCATTGAATCTTTTTACTTGGAAAGACGAACGAGTGAGTGAGGAAGCTATAGGTAGTCATGACTATAATGAATGGCATACACATGACCCCAGTGAGTATGGAGTGAGTGAGTGGGGCGACTAGAAACAGAGTCCCCGAGTGAGTCCCCGAGTCTATAATGAATGCATGCAAGCAGAAACAGGAACGCGGAATGAAGGATTGCTATACGACGTGCATGACTGGAATGAAGTAATTGAAGAGGACATACAGACAGACAGACAAAGTCAAACCTTTCCATAAAGAGTGAAACAAGTTCCCTCTTAATAAAGGGAATGACAACAGTAAGCACTAAGCACTGCCTTCTATATCGTTTTCGACTACAGAATTTCAATTTTAACAGCATTATTTCTGGATATTCCTTTATTTCGTGATTGTTGCCCATGTAATATGATATGTGTGGATTATACTATACGCCAACTGGTCATGTGCGCTGCTTAGTTAGCCAGTTAGTCCACGGCATTGTGTGAGTTCCATTTTATAGTAAAATCTGGACAGACCTTTATAGACGTGAGCAATATAATTTTATTGCCTTTCGCCATTCCTGATTCTAATCAAACTATCTGTACGTGTAAAATGTGAGGCCATATGCAACATTACATAGGCAATACAATGTATGTAACTAATGAGAATAGAGCTTTTCTGTTACTTACCTACCTATAATGTATAATATAGGGTGACTACGTGCATGCATGTGTATAAACTTTATTTTTAGGTTCGTCGGTACGTTTTACGTGTAATGGAAAAGTCTGAGAGCGAAAAATATCAAATAGATTTTAGAGAAAATTTTGGAATATAAAACTGAGTATGGCGGCGCTAAATGTCGAAAAATATATCCCAATAGTTAACTTTTGTAAAGAAATGCATATTATGACTCATGAGTAGACAGAGTCTAAGGAAATCGACATAAAATTAAATACCTTTCTGAGGAATGAATTTACGGATAACTCTGCTCTAAACACTAATACCTTATCAAAAATACAAAACGACAAAGGGTTAACAGAGAAACCAAGATTATCAAATGGTTTAACTTACATTCTAAAAACAATATGCATTTTCTGACAATTTTATAATGATACAAGATGTGCCCTTGTCCCGGCTGTCGCCTATAGCTTAGCAACACAACCCGACGGCCAATACCAATTAGCCAACTTTAGGCTAAGTAGTAAAGGTTGAGTAATCATTTTCATATAAAAATCAAGGTTGGTAAAATTTTTCAACTGTCGAAAGACGAATTCTACTGAGATCACACTGAGATATGTAACAAGACCTAAAAATGCATTTAGAACTTTTAGTACAGTATTAATGAAAAAACGACACTATATTCCGAGTTAAAGAAGATAAGAGAAGGCTAATTTTGTGACTGTCTTTTTTTGCATCACTACAAAGTTTCTTTATGTGAACCTACGACTTGCAATATATGGTAATGAAGAACGGTCAATTTGTTTGACATTGAGATCGCAAGGTGACAGGCAGGCAGGGTTAGTAATACGTGAGTAAGTGCAGTTCGTAAAACACTAAAACTGACAATGAAATGAGCAAAAATAACAAGTATGCCTCATTTAATTAAGTGTTCGCGTATTATAAAATCTTTTGTTTTATATACATCATATATTTCTACTAACCTGCTCCTCTTGTAATTACTGCTAGAGCAACAAAATAGAAGATGAGAAAAAATGCATTCTCTTAAAATGAAACTACATAATATGCAATTTACGGTGAATGCAACATTGAAAGTTATACAATGTCATTTTTTCAAGTTCTAACAATGTAACTAAAGCAAAGTGATTGGGTTGGTCCACTCTTAAGTCGTCGTCTTTTATATTTCGCTTGTAAAAGCAATAAAGTATTTACGCTGATAAGGTGGTCGTGGTTTGACTTATAGTCAGTGTTATTAAGTGCAGTTTATGCAGCAGTTTATTTTGGAACAATGCAACAGTTCCAGGACTGCATTATTAAGCAAGCTGTTTCAGTTTCCCTACAACAGGATATCTAACTGAATATTCTAGTAAATTACCTCTTGGAGTGAGCAGATCTCAATCTAAGATATTATTACCTCCACATAAAACTGCTAGTGTGGCCTTGGCATTTCCTTTGATCATTCATAGAGACTTAGTCGCAAACTTCTATATTAAGACAAGATTATCTCATAAAGGTGCATTTGGCTATAGGCAACTCCAGAAGACCATTTGCAGAATCCTGTTTTTTGCCACAACTGACACTTATTCGATTTAAATTATTTCTCTTGCCGAAAACGGCAAAAATAAAGGAGAAAACATAGAAAAATGAAAAATGCATTAAGCAAATATAACTTATGAAAAATAAAAATTCTCTTCAATTGTAGTAAATTCTTAGTAGGTATAACAATTACTAAAAAACGAACAAATAATAAATAGATCAAAGTTGATTTTATTAAAGCGTATATTTCAATTTTTAAAGTCTAAACATGTAGGTAGGTAATATTAGAAATTATTACACAGGACAATTTTTATATCAATAAGAGAAAGCCGTAAAAAATCATGCCAGTTAGCTACTTAAAAATATCAAAAGAAACTACGTATCAAAGTAGGTAATTGTCTACTATCACTTTCTGAGTACCTAGGCAATTAAATTACGCAGTGTTTCTGGGTTATGAATAGTAGCAGCTTAGCAGATATGTGTAAAAAGAAAGCAAGTCATTTGGCTAAGCATTACATATAGTTACCATATAGGTGCATTTAGGTATGTACTTTTAGCAAATAATAAAGGAGAAAATCATCTCTGGTAGCATTTTTAGTAGCACCATGTGCGAATTAATAGCAATATACTTGTAACGTAATCAAATTGAAATGCCACATAATTATTATAGGTACTGTAGAGAGATGTAATATTCCTAACATTGACATAATTACATTATTGAAGGAAAATCCTGTTCTGAAAATTCTGATTTTTATTATTTACAAAGATCGACATGTGTGGCATAAAAGTATGAGAATATAAATTGATGTAGCAAGAACTGGTGAGAGTCTAATATTATTTCCAGGTGAAACAATCGAAAAGATTTTCTTCTTTTACTTTTGCGGACATTTTTTAGCTATTTTTACTACTGCTGCACCATGGCATGCATTTTACTTTTCTGTAACAAGTTATATTCTTATGACACACAGTATCTGCTTACTTATATTAATTTGTGCTGTGCAGCAACCCACTAGACTCGAGTAACTATTCTAAGTTTGTAGGAACAAAGCGTACAAAGTTATTGCATTTTGCTCATGCCGTGCTACAACTATACTGCTTAGTACATGTGTCGTAGTTAAAGGAAACAGTAGTCTCAACTGGTCTATGTAGGTGTAGTCTGTAGGAGTTGGCATAGGCCTGATTTTTGGTGGCCTGTGTCCCGAGCACACTTCTTCATTCTTCCTCATAGACTGTGCTCACCTCTTATAACAGAACAGATGTTACCGTTTACGATGAATGCCCAACGAATACTCTCTAATAATGTTACTTTTTCCAAAATTTAGCGACCAAGTAGATGACAATTAAGTGACAACGGATACTCAAAACAGGTGATTACATGTTATTTTGTCCGTTCTCATTAGTTCCCAACAGTTGGTATTTGTAATCATTTATCCGAAAGCTATTCAATGATTAAAAGAGTCTAGTTCATATATTATAAAAGTTTCGATCATGTCAATTTGAAAGGTTTTGCGTCCTTGATATCAACCACAATAGTTTGATTGGATTTTTAATTGACTGACTGGTCAGTGAAACTACGACACATGTTTTTTATGCATTGGAATTGGAGTGCTATCATACAAAGACCGTAGTAGTAAATATTTTAAGTTTATAAGCAATCCAAACTATTGTACCTTTTCCACACACAAAATAAAGGGACTATAGCACACTAGAAATACATGTGCATACAAAGTATTACATTTGTTACTTGCATACATACAATTGACTTTACTTTCCAAGTTTTTACAAAGGCACACCGACACCAACTTCAGTTTTTTTTTGTTTTATGAGGCCAATCCATCCTTCACAACCCATTTAAAACTCGCATATGGCAATCGTAATCGTCTAAACTGCCAGGTTAAATTTTCTATTCTACTGCAGTTGCATGTTACGTTCACATTTGTAAAAGTGGTCAACTTTGTAGCCTATGCAAGCAACAAAGGGCCATGCAAAAACTGTGGCTGCCTACTTTGGGATTCAAACTCATAATAATGTAGCAATAGTTTGTACTTTTAATTTATTTTTAATTTTGCCTTCTTACCTTGTAGTAGGCTTTTTCGATAATCATAATGCAGGAGACAATGTATATATTAAAATTGTTTATACGCACGGCATTCTTCAGTTTTTCATGTCCGTGTTAAAATATTTCTATTCATATTTGTGAGGAAGAAACAAAGTAGGTACTGTATTGGAGTTTGCCATTACATTATTGTGTAACTAATTTTTTTAATTTGCTAACTTTGTGCCAGTAATGTGCTGCATTAACTGAACAAGACCATCTATGATAAAAATTTATATAAACGATTGGACTACAAAATAATTTATATTTAAAAAATAAGCATGATATATGGACACGTTATTTAATAATTCATAATGGAAACGTAAAGCTGTTCAAGGATAGATTAGTCACTCTGAAGATGCACAAATGTAGTTTCGATGTGCATTGGATTTTCTTGTATTTTGACTTGTGTCTTGACATGATATTTTAAGTTCATTCAAATTGAAACAGATAAATGTATAGATTTATTTGTTTGCTGGATTTGGAATGAGCGTATAATTAATAAAATGAGAAAGGACAAGGAGTAAATTCTTGTTTTCTATTGTTTATTTTCATAAGGTACAATTAATAATGTAATTGTGTACATACGCAGGTGAACAATAATGAATTTTAATAATTATTTCCATTAATTTTTACATGTGTAGTATACTATTGTAGCTAAGTAAGCACAAATGCAATGCATGCCATGATCAGATGAGTTTAAAATGACGAACTGGGCACTGCATTAGCTATACATAATAATTAATCTTTAGGTTCATTAAGTACATTTTATTTATATACGAGCTAAATACATCCATACATAATAGGCAAGCAACATTATTTTATATTATAGGCATGACTTCGTACACACAGTCGCTGTGAGTAATTATTTATATTCTGTAAACATTATTAATATGATTAGCAGTAGATATAGTTAATAATACAATATATTAATGATTCTATTCTAGCTACACATTAGTTAAAGATAAAATAGCATAACAATATAATATTAATATGGAGAATCCAAATAGCCTTAAAAAGAAAGCGTTGTTGAGTAGTTGTGTGACACTGATACGCTGATATTGTATGTAAGTACAGTTTAACTATTTTAAAAACAGTGTACAGCTACCTATGTACAATTCACATGGTTTTATTGGATATTGGATTCAGTATCAGAGAGCTAGCGTGGTGTGGGAATGATTTATTTTTATGACACAACTCCGCAGTTTGTCTTTTGTACATAATAATAATATTTGCACAATTTTACAAGTAACAATATTTTCGTATGTTATAAATAACTAATCCAAACTACTTTACAAGCTAACTACTTTCTCTAACATCTACATAAGTATAATATAACATGATTAGCATGCTTTCATTATTTACATTAACAGATACATCAACAGTTATAATATTTATTTACTATAATAGTCGCAAGCGTGTAAGTACGTACATTTATAGCTTGTGACTTATCTTTACATGAGTTGTGGGAGAGATACTGAATTTCCATTGCCCTGATTACACATGGGTCCACCGGAAACTGGAGCCATTCCTCCTGCGGCTGCTGCTACTGCTGCGTTTTGCATATGTACCATCGTCGCAATCTTTTCGCGATGGATCATTTCTTCCCTCTTGCGAACAACCTTGCGTTCCTTAGCGCGACGGTTTTGGAACCAAATTTTCACCTGGAAAAATAATTAATCGTTATTGACTTTGTTCTTTGAATTTGACGCATATTACATGCTTCTTCATGTATTTTAGATGTTTGTTAATGACTTTATTTACCTGTCGCTCAGAAAGTCCCAAGATTGAAGCCAATTCAGATTTTCTTCTAATTGTAATGTATCGACTGTAGTGGAATTCCTTTTCCAGCTCCAGACGCTGTGTATCTGAGTAAACCACACGGTATTTATCTTTTGTCCGTGTTTTTCCTAAAAAACAATAAAATAAAAATAATTATTAATTTTGAAAAACGAGGTTAGGGGCAAGTATACTACATAGAAACTTTGGTATTACGAATCAAAAATGAAATCCATCCATGTATTTATGTCAGCTTGTATTAAATACATCTGTGTTAAATGTATAACGATATAGTCTGGTGCAAATTCTATACCTATTACGGAAGTATTACACAGAACTGATATAACAATATCAAAGGAAAGATAATAGGAATTTATTCCATTGATTAGAATTCCAGTTGACTACTATTTACTAACTTGCGTCAATACATTTCAAGTATGGGAATTACATTTCTAAGCTCCTGTGCCAGCTCTTCATTTCTAATCAGTCAATGGCTTAATGAGCGGCCCTTTGATGTAAATAAATAGAAAAATTACATTTGACTCTGACATTGGTCTAGTTTTTCTTTTCCAAGCAGAAAATCATTGCATTTGGAAAATTTACAAATATACCTACTTAATATTTTGGCCAATAAATGCAAATTTTGTCTGTGCTCGTGGCATTGGGAAATAATAAAAACTGAAATTAATTCTAAGTGAAATAAAAATGGCATGATTCTGTGGTTTAGACAATTGTCATTCAATTATTCGGTATATTTAGATACACATGTACTGAAAGGATTGTCCAAATAAATCTTGTTGTTAAAAGTTGAGTTTCGGCATCCGAATATTTGAGCAGGGTATTTACAAGTAAAGACTTCTGTAGGACGGTATTTACTTTATCTGTATTGCATTTAGTATGGTTCGTTTCGGACTCTTTGACTTGGATCGGTACTTTTGTAAGGTTTACGCTAATCTTTATACTCAGCTCGGATTTAAGCCTTAGCTAATGCCAACTGAGAGATAATTTGATATATCTGTGTAATAATGTATGCTGAGCTGCGATCGGCAAATTTTTTAACATCCTTATCAGCTGAACAGTGCTTTGAACGATATTTCGGCTTTTAAGTAAATCTGTTGCGTCTGTATCTGTAGGTTGTATGAATTTAAAGCTGAAGCCGGTAGCTAGTTAAGTAAATACATGAAGAGATTTGCTATCTATTTGTTGAAAAAGTCATGCACAACTACATTATAACTAATTCTGGCGAATAGTGTAGATATTGATACTGGTATATTGATACTAGTGTATTTTTCTATTATTCTTGCTTACACATCGCCCCTCTCTCTCTCTCTCTCTCTCTCATTCAATATTTATCTCTGTGTTTAATTCAATGTAAAGCGAGTTAATCATTTAAGATTCTAAAATTCATATGAAATTCTACATGTGCTTAAACAAAGTTGGCCTTCATGAATTAGAAAAAAAAGTTGTGAGTTCTGAAATCAGGGAAATAACGTAGAGGGAGAGATAAGAATCATAATCTGTGTAGTGGGATGCTCTATGAAAAGAGAAAAACAGAGTGAGGCTAAAACCGAGTTTGATTTTTGATTCAGGTACTTATTCTTTCTAGCCTAGTTTGCTAACTGGAGGAGAGAAACGAAAGAGCATCTCCAGAAATACTTTAATAGAATAATTTCTTGTCTGAGAAAGATGAGTTACAAGGTATGACATGTCCTGCTACTGTTTTTGTTGGATTTAGAGCTATCCATTGCAATGCGGATAAAGTGTGGTTGTTTCGAAGAATCACTTAGTTTTTGTAGCATGAGTTCTGGTGGAATTTGATAAGATTGCCTAAATATGAGTAGCTCGTTGAAAGCTAATGGTTATAATAGGACATCTACGTGATAAAGATATAAAATGGATAGGAGAGGCTAAGTGTTAAGAGGATGGAAAATATTTTGAGTTGAAAGTTAATCTAGCCTAAGGGATAGAGGATGAATAGCTAAGGCTTCATTTCTGAAAGATGGTTTGTGTTGCCGAAGGGAACAAGTTGACAAGTTGTTTTGTTTTGACATGGGGCACGAGAAAGCCCTCTGTTCTCCAAGAACAAGTGTCACTTACTGTCTTCCCTTATTTTCAGAAAACATTCTTGCAGTCAAAACTTTAGTGTATCAATTTACTGTGTTTTTCTCGGGCCGTCGTGCCGTTTGTGTTTCTTTTGAGGGACTACGCAACATTAAGAGATAAAGTCAACTAGGGGCAAACATGGGCAAACACTCCATTCTCTCTTTCAATTTATACAGAGCTCTACATAAATAAATAGTCCATTGTACAGAATGACCTGCTGTGTCTTCTGCAGCAGAGTAGTTCACTTTACTTTGCACTCGTCACGCTTCTTCACTCCAAATACCGTTCAACTTTGCCGTCTCGAATGGCGAGGCCCTTTTCTTGTCCCTTTTCCCTTTGCCGTCTGAACATTGTTCAGCCGATGCTCTTACTAATATGTTCCACTGCCTACAACAGAATTTGCCCCGTGGCTGCCCTTTACATCCATTACAATTCCACAGAAAATCCGAAAGTTGACATTTCCTGACATATAAATATCATAGCGACTTATATTATTATTGCAGATGCACAATGCTCCCTTAAATTCTTCCTACACATTCTGTTACGTATAATAAATGTAGCTACCTATTGTTAGCTATAGTGTGTGTCTCTGATGAAGCCAAATTTTTCTATCCGACTCCTAAAGATATACGGCAAGTGAACCTTAAGGGCACATAAAGGATACTCTTTCATACTGCCGAACTCTGATAATATTGATAGAGTTGCTATAAATGGAGACTAATAGGACGTATCCATTACATTAGATTAAACTGCAGCCCGAGCCATTAGAGCCCTGACTAGACTAAATATCTCAATCCAACAACTACAAGTGCAGACTTGTTTTGTCTTGTGCCTGATGTTCTTGAGTGATTCCACTTGATTTTCTTGTTTCCCCATTTCCCTTATCTTTATTTACCTACACTCCCCAATATATCATAATATGACAAAGATGCAGAGAGAGAGAGACAGAGAGAAGAGCATACGCCAGTTGACTCTGCCTCATCATCTGACAATGACACTTTGTCTCTACTGCAATTCTGGTCCATAAATGCGAGTCGTTCATATTTGACTTAATTCCTTGTACATCCCCTCCTCATCCATTATTTATTTATAGAAACAAGTAATTGCCTTTGTCAACACTACAGAACTATCCCTTATTTATTCCGTTAGCTGTTGTTGCCCCGATTAGAGTTATCAATCTCTCAATTGATACACTTCTACATTAATATCCCTACTTTTTGCACTAACAAATATTTACGAATGCATCGAGTCGTTTAACTATCCTGATGTTCAATTGTAATCCTACATATGAGCAATGAGAAAATGTGGCCGAGGGATTTAGCATGAATTTAGAACAGAAGCAGGTGTTACTTTACGATGAACAATACTTTTTTACAGTGAGTCTCAGCAGGCTCCTCATGTAAACATTTTATCTTTTTAGAAAAGGTCAAAAAAGGCAATTGATCAAAGGATTCTTTCTGCCTAAGAGTTTTCTTAACACTTTGCCGCTTTTCTATCTATTCATTCAAAATTTCACAACAGGAGGCTACTTTGTGGCTCTTTTATTCCTTGTTACCGTAAAGAAATATTCGGTAAGCTGAAACGCTTCCTTCTTTGCCTCGTGTTTAATTTTAGTTGCTCTAACACTTTACCAGGACACATGTTTTTCCCTTTTGACAAAAGTCAACCCAAGTCAAGCGCGATCCTATACTCCTACACATTTGTAGCAACTACATTACATTTATTGTCTTATTTTGTCATATCAAAAGCTATACGGACCTAATTTCCTACCGAATGCAATATAAAGACGATGATATTATTGTACAGGACTATAGAGCCTTACTTTGTGCTCCGCTCTGTTAATGACTAAGAAAAGTGGAATGGAGTGGCCGAGGAGAGAAGGAGGATTGTGTGAGTAGTGGAGGTAGCTATAGAGGAGTTGCTTGGCTGAATACTAAAAGACGGCATGAGTAGAAAAGCCTATAGGATTGGGCTGTGTAAGTGAGAAGAGAGCCGAACAAAACACCTGTGCTTGTGCCTTGCCTTCTTGCTTGTTGTCAGCAGACGTCATGCTAGTCTATTACTATAGCTCTAACAAGATTCCCGACCAGGGGGTTTTCCTATGAAAACCTCTCCACATGTTAAAAGTTAAATGGTCATTGCACTTTTTAGCCGAATTCAATTCAGTCTTTTCGGGCACAATTCCCTTGAATATGTTACTACTTAGAAAACCTAATTTACAAATAGGCAAATGCATATCATCCCATTATGCACAGGAATTATAAGCAATAATACTATAGCTACTCCTACGCTATAGTCCTTTTTATTGAGTTTACCTTTGTGCGAAAAATCTGTTGCAACGCAAGGCGTCCATTAAAAAAATAGAATGTTACAATCCTACCACCCAACCTGATGTTGGGAAAAAGTCTTTGACAATGACAATCCTGCCGCTAAGCGCAACGAAACCCTATTCGTCTACTCTATCCACATTTTGAGCGTCATGTGTGGTGATATGTACCTATTCACAAGCTTAAAGAATTACGGAGAACAGAAGTTAAAAGTGCCGATAGAGAGGAAAGAGAGAGATTAAATTATGCTGACGCATTTACATTCATGTACGTACAATAAGCCAGGAGCCGATGAAATCTGGGCATGGGGAAATGATAATAATATGATGTAATTCAGCGGAATATTTTGTTAAATTATCTGAACGTGCGCTAGAACTGATGAGCATTTCAGCAATCACCACATGTTTCCATTTCTGAATAATCATGCATAAATAATTACTTATTTTGCAATGCAATAACTTTGAATATAAAAATTTAGAATTTGCACAAGGATATGAGTGTGTGAAGATGTGAGAGGCTGAATGATGGATACGCGTATGGATTTCAGAGATGTGTGCGTAAGTCAAAGGCTGCCGAGTGGCAATTGAGGGAGAAAGTGAAATATGTATTGGATACTCACGGCACTCACCACCAGAATTGCTTCCCGCACTGTACGTCGGTTTCTTCATCCACTCGTAGGGACTTCTGGCCTGAGCGGGTCTTCCGGAGTGCAGTGATTGTTGTTGGCTAAGATTGAGATTAGTGGCTTGAGATCCCTGGAGCATGGCTCCATTCAAATTGGGCACAGTGCTTGTGAGATGATGATGGCTAGCGGCACCGAGACAATGTTGTTGCTGTTGCTGAGGGTTTTGTGCTTGTCCAGTGGCAGGCGAGCCGCTGGAGGAGACTCCGTCGGAAATGGCCATTCCCGAGTCGGGGGAGTGAGGTGTTCCGATGCTCAGACTCGCTCCCGCAGAACTAACCACTGGGCCTTGTGTTTGCATCTCCTGGGACGAATTCTCCTATCAAATACAACAAATTGCCAATCACATCGAATAAATTACTCCTTTGACACTGGACGTGTCGTTGGGGCTTACTAAAATATTGCTCTCGCTATTGTCTGTCGCTCCCTGCTCAACCCGGCCTGCTGCCTCCCTCCTCCGACCTCTCTATTACTCCCAAACTCAGCAGAGACCAAGGGCCAGGAAAATAAACAGCCCCATCCATTTCCTTTATGCTCGCCAACAACCGCAACGTCCACTCCGATATCTATCCCTAATAAAGTAATGTCTCTCTCTACGCCACAGACACTTTTTACGCCTATCAAACGCATCCTTAAAATACATCTCTTTCCATATCTGCATCATCAATTTCCAGTAACTGTTTCTACATGAGCCCAACAAGTACATCTCTTTTAGCTATACTGCCATATACTGTCAGGGATTGCCATCCTTCTCTATATCTTGAAATTAATACATGCATGCCGTTTCTTTCTTTTATTCCTGGTTGTAATCCAAGCTGTAATTTATTTGTGGCCTATTTTCGGGTCGTAGATATGCACATAAATTAAATCATTCCACATGTTAACTTGTAGCCAAACAAAGGAAGAACATAATCTATTGCAGGCCACAATAATAAATCCTTCCACTTAGAAAACAGCAAATGCCAATACATAAGTCTGCACAGAGTGAATGCTCCAACTATTTAGCTCGATGAAGAAAAGACTATAGACTACGCGCACTAAACCTATAGAGTCGCAATCGTTGATTCAATTCTTATAGAACTTTTGCCTGTTTGGAGTTGTAGGAGTGTGAGTGAATGAGTGGCAGCCTTGATCTCTATGTTGCCTTTGATGCTAATTATAATTAGGTAGGTAATTGTAAAAAGAGAGTGTAAAGATACATACCTGAGGATTGCCACCGGAACAAGGACCGAATTCGGTTTTGAAAGAATTGTTATGATTTGTGGTCGCACTAGTGTACACGTTGGGACTATGATGACCTCCGGTGTGTGTGGAGCTGGGTGAGGGGGTGGAGCTGGGCGGGGACGGTTGCTGGTGCGGGTAGAAGGACGGATGAGATGTGGTGGTCGGCGGGACGTGCGAGTGCTGATGACCCCAGTCTTCGTAACCGCTGGCGGCAGTGTGCACCATATTTCTGGCGGCGGCACAAGCACTGTACATGGGCTGATGCCAGGACGCCGCCGCCGCCATGGAGTCTGGCGTGACGTTTCCGAACTGGTGATGGTACTGGTGGTTGCAGTTAAAGTCTGTAGGCATATTTGGAGAGAACTGGGCGGAAGAGACGCCGACACCGACGCCGACGGGTGTGGGTGGGGCGGGTTGGTGGTGGTGGTGGTGGTGCGGGTGGTAGGAGCTGTAGGCGGGGGCGAAGTAGTGGTTCTGGGTCGGAGAGCTGTGGTGGTGCGGGTGGTGGTGGTGGGCGCTGCCCGTACGACTGAACATGGCCAATGCTGGCGGGTTGTAGTATGAGACCATGCTGGAAGGAGACACGGACACGGAAAGTGGCACTGTGTCCCGAAGGCCCGAGGGCTCTTCTCCGACGCCTCCTCGCTCCGTCGAAGCTTCCACTACGTACTGGGGATGAATGTTGGCTGCAGGAATTCTCCGCCAAACCGAAATTCCCGAATTTCTTCAAGACTTCCAACTGTCAGGCACTGAGAGATTCTTTACTCCACACCTTTATCAAGTTACTCACTGGAAAAGGCGGGTTTTCTCATTAGAGAGACTACAAAATTACAACTAATCACTCTTGTTCTATTTCCAACGAAGATTTTACGAATATTCTTCACTTCTCGATACTCGACACTACTTTGTAGTACTGTTAATAGTTTGATTTCCCAAAGTCACTTAGAAAATCCATTGGAATTCAAGAATACGAAACGGAGCACTGCAAGTAAGTTACTACGCTGTTCAGTTACGTAGTATGAACTAAATCCCAAGATTCCCAGAGCAGTGATTATCCTATAGTCACTTTTCCGTGTTTCTTGGCTTGAGCAATGAGATATTTCTAAATAGATTCCACAAGTAAGTTAGTACGTGAGTCCTTCAAACTTGCTCAATTCAAAAAATAGATTATTTTATGATACTGGCTAAAGAATCAGGAAACTCGATGGTTTTTTTCAGTTGTTACACTGATTGCGTCAAGTTGTAAATTGTTATGATTGAGGAGGTTGGGTAATTAAGATGCCTTTAGCCTAGGCTATAAACTAAGTGATCTTTCTTGGTGCTAAGTCAAGAGAGAGCTTTCTCGGAGGTGTTGACAGAAGGAGAGCTGCTGAGGAACTATGGTGAGAGGCGGCTGCAACCGGTTGTATTATCTCTTTGGGCTGTGGGCCAGCAATATGGAAATGGTAGGTTGGTACCCGATTGGGTTTTCTCGTCGGATTTATCTATGCAGGACGAGATAGTCAGAATGAGCTCACAGCTTCACTGCCAAGCCAGTGGCAGAGAGGACACAGAGAGAGATAGCCTTTAACATGAGGCAGGACACCAACTGGACAACTCAATAACGAAGCGACAAAGTCAAATCATTAAGCTCTCAGCTTTCCACTCAACAATAGTCGGAGAGATACTCTTAAGCCAGCTCAAGCCTTCGGTCCTTTAATTCTTTTCGCCTGAGTGCGAAGCCAAGCTAAACGCTAACCTCGCCTGCCTGCCTCGACCAACATACATTCCCATGTAATTCCCTCTACTCTCCTGCACATTAAATTTAGCTGCCAGAGATAAAGCTAACCCATGCAGCTAAGCCAGAGCTAAGGTGCGAAAACAGTGTCACTTCACCATAGTACATTTATTTCCTTTGCTACTCCTACTAGTTAGCGTTCAACGTGCACCTTCCCTGCTACAATTACTGGGCCACGTAACAAACATGTACTTCTCGATTACAACGAGCCCCGAACAAAGTAGTCTCTGTGTAACTTCAGTCAGAGTGCATACAAAGCCATACGGTGGAGCGAGGGACCTTAAATCATTCCTACTCGAGGCCTTTACATGCTAAAAGCAATGAAATCCAAAAAATTACACACAATCATTTCATGCAGATATAATGTAGCTAGGTACTCTTGCTACACAGCACCACTCAACTGCTTTACTAGACTCCCTCCTCCTCTCTAACTTTTCAAATGGCCATACAATCCAACAAAGTCATTAATGCAGCAATGTTTAATTGAGATTGTATTTTGTTAATCGTGGGCCAAGATTGATTTTCCCATTTCTACATGCACTTAATAAGCGTCAGGAGCATTAGCGAGAATTTATTCATGACATTAATATGTGTTTCTACTGAAGGCAATTATAAAAGCACAGTAGTAGGGAGTGAGGATATACATCCATACCCACTTATTCATCAACTCTGTAAGGAAACATAGTAGAGAAGGCAAAAGTCAAGGGATGTGTTTGAGGAGAAATAATAGACCTTTTGGGGCGGATAACTGAGGCTCTAAATGCCACTCAGGCCCTCGACCATTCCTTGCCCCTCTTTTCATATCCATCTGAATCCTTTCAATTCTCTATTAAGCGAGTGGCTATGAGCAGGCTCTATATCCGTATACATGGGTTTTATAGTAGTTAAATAGGGTAACTCTGCACAGCGGACTCTCTTGCACATAATCATGTTGCAAGTTGCAAGAGTAGGCAGAGGCCCTCGTTTTATGTTCCCTTCCTCTTTCTTCCCCATTAACTACCTACATTACGAGCATTAGATTATCTACATAAATGGCTCACATTTAACATGTACATTTGCAATTGGAAGACAAGTTAAGTGAGTTTGCCCGACAAGACGGAGGAGTAGAGCAGAACAATGGCACAAGGATATTTGCTTCATGTGCACACTCACAACAGTTGCAATTGCTAGTTGGACAGAGTGAGTTGCCTTGGATTCAGTTATAGATTAGTCTCCCTTTTCTTTCGCCTTCATTAATGCCTTCGCCACTGACTTGCTACTATGTATCTAGTAAATCTGCTTTGGTGTAGCCCCAATAATATCAGCTCCTACTACACTCGCTCACAACTCTCCTGGCCTATTACATGGATAGATCCTTCGTGAAATGAAGCAGTTGTAAAAAAAAGAGGTTTTTGCTTGTTGCTAGTTGGTTGGCTGAGCGAGGGAAGTCAAGTCCACTTTGTGTGAATTTGAGTTTTGTTGTGCTTGGATCGGTTTGGCTTAAGTGGGAGCTTATCGTCAGGTTACATAGTCACGTTACGTTAGCTGATTTTGTTTGGCTAGAGCCACAGGGCGAGAGATATCTGTTAAATTGCCATTTTGCCAATTGACACAACAGAGTAGACGGAGTGAGTGGCGCTGGGTGGCTGGAGGGCAATATGGGCGGACAGAGTTAAAGGCGTTCCTCACTTCCCTCCAAACTCCACCGAATGGCTCAAAAGCCCTCCTATTATCCGTACTCTCTTCCCATAATCATCCTCCGTCTCTCGCACTCCCGTGGGACCCTGCCCTGCCTCCTACAGAGCAGAACACTCCAACTTTGTTGCACTCCCAAACTCACCGACTCACTCAAACGCCACTCTGCACTCTACACGCTCTACATCTACACACTCTATACATCACGTTCTTCTGGTTGGAGTCGACGTCAAGGCGACCCACCATTCTCCCTTGCATCTCAACTACACGATACAGTTTCATCTCGATATGCACAACAATGTCCACTGTTCAAAATAGCATTATTTGCACACACACAGTCAACCGCAATCACATAATCATATGCATGAGCACTCGAATTATTGCATGCACATAAATTGAACCCCAAGAAAATCCACCATTAATTTCCCTAGTCTTTACATTTTAATTGCAATAAAAGGAAATACTAATCAAATGCCAATAAAATACAATGTTTCGCATAGGAGAACTTATTTGGTTGGAATATATGCAACTGTAGCTATTGCATACCAATGTAAAGTAGTATGCATGTGTTACAAATGCTTTTTTTCAGTAGATGTGAAGTAGTGTACAGTGCAGAGTCAGAGATGATCATTACCATATAAAATAGATTTACATTCCTCAACAGTTCGAGGGAGTCTGCAATATTACTGCAATAATCTCGCTTCTCGTATCACAAGAATCACACAGAGCTACAGCACATTATCATCATCACATTTTATCTCTACATCTCATCATCTTCCTTGTAACTTCTACCCCCGTCAAAGTACTCTTCTTATTTTCTATGCGAACATTCTCTGCCTACTCACAATCTCAATCTGACTTTCCTCCTTCAATTCCCTACATACTCACTTGACTTCACTCTGTAATTCTACAGTTGGCAATAGTGCAGTCGGCATCCCTTTGTTACAACGTGAAATACTTTACAAGACAATTCGCAACGCAAATACATCAATACTGTATTCCTTGTTCATTAATGCTCTGAGAATCCTGACATGTTTTTGAGATGGAGGTGCTGTGCTGAAAACTGTATCAACTTCTCATTATTTTTTTGATATGCGATATAGTAAAGAACTATACAGAAGCACATACATCATAATAAATAATATAATCATTGATCATTGTAAAAAGTGATGCCTCTAGCCAAGGATATACTACAAGTAGCAATGAGCACATCATTTGATTTGATTTTACATGAAAAAACAATTACTAGTGTACAACCGTAATATTTATCTATTTCAGAAGAGGAGATATTTGAAAGCATTTCTATGTTTCTACGTATAATGGCTTTTTCGAGCTTTGTTAATCTTTTTTATCACTAATTAGAGAATTAATGAGTTTTTAATCACGGCGCCTTACAAGAAAATATGAAAAGAGAAACGAGTGGAGGAATTGGCTGAGTGAGAGATATTCGCAATAGACGCGGAATAAAGTCAGAATATCTCTAAGTCGCAAGATAGTAAGATAAGAGTCGTTTGCATTGTAATATGCGAATGTTCAGCCATTCGGGATTAGATTTGCTAAGAGTGTAAAAGAGGAATAAGTGTAGTAGTGACTCTGAGAGTGGTTTAGCATGGTTAGCTTTGGTTGAAGAAATAAAATGTGCAGATGTGCAATTACAGAATATAATAAATAGTTTGAGTGAGGAGAGGAGAGGATTGTGTGTAGGGAGGGAGTGCAGTGTGCGGTTTGTGCTCAAGAATTATAGCGAGAAAGAATGGTGTGAAATAGAGTAGAGTTATTATAGTGAGTTATTGGACGTTACCACACACTTATGAAGTATTTTCAGGCCGTGATGCTTTTCTGATGCGAGGAGATGAGAATGATGAGATGATGTTCCCTCTCCGCATTCTCTTCCTCCGATATCATTTCTCCTTCACTCTTTCGCTCCAGTCCTTCTCGCAACTCACTTTCCTCCTCTCACCAGAGACTTGGAGTCAAGGGAACATTTCTGATGCTCTGAACATGACATGAAAATCAATGATTTCCCCACTTTCCTGCCTTATGTTACTCTGTCAGATTTTGTCCTATTTCCATTCTTCTTCAGCTCAAATTTGCACTACACCCTCTTAACTAATCTAATCAACAGTGAAGTGGAGTCTCAAGGAAGGATATGCAACCTATGCACACAGTGAGAAAAACAAAATCAAAATGACTAATTAAGTCATGGATTTTTTTAATTGACAGGTTTATACACTAAGGAAATTTAGTTTGAGTGTTTTTAGGAATATGAGAGCTAAGTAGGGAATTAGGGGCTAAATCTGAGTAGCGGAATTGGGTTGGAGTGGATGTAACGAGGTAGGTAAGTAAAGTAAGTCAATATTAGTGAAGTCAATGAAACAAAGTTTATTTATTGGTGGTTTACTATTATTATGGAGGCTAATATAGTAATAGTGTAATAGTTAGTGAATATGGTAGAGTGTATTATTATGGTTTTATGTTACCTTTATTACATTGTGCTGAATGGGTACATCTTAATTTACCTTCGTTCGTTTACTGACTTTCTTGTCCTACAGCCAGATCTTGAGACTCATGTTCGTTCTGTTCTTGGGAGTAAAAGGAGTGCAGTGCAATTGCATTTCACAGAATTATAGTTCAATATAATATTTCCCTAACTGAGCACATATGTAGTCAGTAGGGAAATCCGTGGCTACACAGAACTCAACTTTAGTGCTAATAAACTAATGTTATGAACCTTATAATACCAAGAATATTCTCTCAACCAACGTGTAGCACAATAAAACATAATATGCATATAATGTAGGGACTGAGCTGTGCAATGTTATGGCAGGGACTCTTAGACTAGGACAGATAACGTGAATGCATATCTCCATGTAATACAATAGCTTATTTGTCACCACCGTTGCACTTCATTATTATTTTACGATGAGAAATAAAACTAAAATGATCGGACAATCGGTCATAAAAATTGTATTCTCTGTCAACAGTCATTCACTCACTCACTCACTCAGTTCCAGCTCAACACTGAATTAAACTATAAAATCATGAAATTATTGTGCATTGCACTCGTGCCATGCTTTGCCGTCTCTATCTTACTTATTACAATGCGTCATTTTTATTACATCCATCCTCTCACTCAAATTTATACTTTCTACACTCTCGATTTGTCTCCGATCCCCATACATTCCCATACATAGCAAACAATCAAAAACGCATCCATTTAAAATTAGACTCCTGTTTTTCTGCCAACTATTTCAACGAATAGATAGTTGCAAACTATTTAACCTATGCTCTGTGGGCTAAACAAAAGCCAACACAGGCTCTTACTTTCATATTTTCACTGAATGTCAATTTCATTGTATTAGAAACCGTTTCTCTGTCAGGTCAAGTCATTTTTGGTATAAGAAATGGAATATGGTACACTCTTAATGAAGCAATGTAATAAAGACAGAAAGCACAATAATTGTACCAAACAACAAACATAACTAATGAAACGCTTTTACATTCTGTCTTACTTCGCCCCAGAAATATTTGTACGAACTTTTGGAACAAATCTAGAGAGTCACTCACTGCTTTGTACATTACATGAGCTAGAGTTTCCACTCATCCCAAATTTTAGAGAATAACTATTGTGAATTAAATGCCATAATGTATTTCAGTTCTAGGCTAAATATTTGTTGTGTATTAAAATTCAAGAGGCAGTGAATGAATAGTATTCCCATTATAAAATGACATGCATGAAAGATATAGACACATATTATAGGACCCAAGAGAGATTTAAAGCGTCAGCTTATTACATTTCGTTTTGTTTTCAGTTTTATTCTTCTGTTTAAACGAAATATTGAGTATAATCTAATTTTTGAGCAAAAGCTCAATGCGGCACAAGTACAAGAGTGTGTACAGACCACATAGTATCAAATTATCACTAGCATGCATAGGCAAGCGCTAAGTACTTGCATATAAGGCATACGGTCATTAAATGCACCAATAAAATATATTTATTATTTAGTAGAACAACTTTGTTAAATAATAGTTTGCTGCCATTTGCTTTGCAGCAATGTTATCCTATTTATTGCATTAGAATTTGACGTAAGGAAATTCAAGTGAGCGTGGATGCGATGACTGCAATTGTAGTTTCTATCATGCTTTCGTAGGTTGGATTCGTGACTGTGTAGATTGTATAGCCAGTTCCAGTGGACGTACGTACGTAAGCAGATTGAAGACTAAAGCTCATCGTAAGATTTTTATGACGGTGATAATTAGAGATAAATCCAGCAAACAATGTGTACAATAGAACTCCACTTCTTCTGTCAGCAGAAAGGAGAAAGAGTCAAGTAGCTCTTGTGAAATAATTTTTAACGACCAGGGACTACACTCAAATGTAAAGTACATACAGAATCATAGTCATCACTATAAAATAAGTAACAATGTAGCGATGCAAGACACTCTCATTATTTCCAATTAGCAACAGTAAGAATGAATAGTGCTATGCACCTACAATAAACTTGCAATTTTAAATACCTAAATAGAATCATTATTACCGGCATTTATCAAGTACCTAGTAAAATTCTTCAGGTAGTTTTTACGATTTTTTTCCTCTCCAATTATAATTTCCATGGAATTGCAATGTCCTAGAACTTTGATGATTCAGGTAAATAAAATTTGAAATTGTTTCAGAAACCCCCTAATCATTGCTAATAATTGTAAACTAGGTAGTTAGTTTGCAATTAGCTAAACTATGTAATACGTTGAAATACGAAGCAGAAATTTTTACAACTAATAAAATAATTCAGGGGAAATGATTCTTATTGTGGACATCCACCAGTCAATGAGACTAACAATTAAATGCTATTAATTGACGAGAGAGCGTGGGTATCCCTCGTTAATATCTATAAGTACATAAAATGATGCACCTCCAATAGACAAATAAATCTGCTCTGCTATTAACTTTACAATGTAGCAACATGAATATTTCATTTAACAATAATATAAGTATATTATTGCAGTTAGGAATATTTCATGCCTGCATATCAGGTTAATAATAATGATCACCCCCAATATTCACGTACAAAGCTCCATGTACAAATTTTGCCTTACTTTATATTAGACAGTGCTGTGTGTTTGGAGAATGAAGGGAAGGCAATAAAAATCATAATAAAATTGAAACAGTTAGCATTCTATGACTTGCACAATGCAGTGTGAAATACGATAGCGTCTTTTCTGCTCTCTTCTCTCATTCTATATCATCATACGACCCAGTGCTGTGTACACATGATAAACCACTTCAGCCAAGTCCACGTACATTAAGAATGGACACAGTTATCGTTAAATGTAAACAAGAACATGATGCATTGCTAGCTATAAACTGATTCAGTATCAGCTTTTACCTAGTAATCGCTCTTCAGTAAAACGAAATAAATATTTCTACTTCGAACGAACGAGACATTCGTCGTCGTCCACTCATCATGTCACTATTTGTATACACTACATCCATACACACTATGTAATTATCACAATGATTAACAAATAAAAGTTCCTGGAAGTCAAATTAAATGTATGGCCAAATTATCGCACTAAATATTCACAATTTCCTACTGAAACTTTTATTTAAGCAAATCATAGAGCACTATACACCAACACATATGTATGTATGTATATAAGTACCAACTTTATTATATATGAATACACTTAATGCATATAATATTAACCTACAAAGTCAAAGTACTTTTGTATTCCTGAATTGGTAAATTTACATGGAAATTGCCTCATGTATTTTGTATGTAGGTACTGATTTATATTAGGATAATTGCATAATTGAGTTTCACCTTCATCCTCATTTATGATGATCGGATTTTTTATTTTCGGAAGGAAAGACAAGGTCAAAGATATACAATTAAATTAATAGCTATTTATGGCATTATCATCATTTTTGTACAATAAATAGGAGACTGCTTTACCTAATTTAACAACTATATCCTAATCTTTTCCCTATGTTGTTTTCTTTCTATATGTGAGTATATGAGACAATATTAAACGACAAAATAAATACTGTTCGTGATACTGCGGACATGCGGATGGGGAAAGTATGATACAAATACAAACATCATGTTCATATATACACGGATATAATACACAACTGTCGGATTACTTACAATTGTTAGTTATTCCTTACTTGCATGTAATATTTTATCGTTCGTGTGTAGATATGACATATCTGTATTGTGGCTAGGCCTGCTATATAAATTATTCAAGTAGATCTCATTAGTCTACTAAGTTGGATTAAGGAACATAATGTTAGGTACGTACGATTGTGAATTCAATTCCATTGTCGGCTTTTTATTTTCTTATTATCTCGTTGCTCCGACTCGTCTGTGTACATAGCTTTGCTTTGATTAAAGCTTCAATAATCTACGTTACAAACTCAATGTTTACTCAGCGCATGTACAAAGCCTATTTAATGTATACACAACAATACAGAACCAGGAGACTTATTTGTATTAGATATGTACTTATTATTTTGTATTCTTTATTCTACATCAAAAGTGTGTGCTTATAAACGTTGAAAGCAGCTAAGTAATAATATACATTTATATGCTTTACACATGCATAACATTACAATTTAATTGATATAAACCTTTCCTTTCAAACTATTGTTTTCCATTGTCACAGTGTTCCATCCTCATGCATAGCTTTTATTCCAATCAATTCATGCTGCTAATTTTACACATTGGCAAAATGAGAAAGTAATAATTAAAGTATGAATTCCAAACAAATTAGGATGATACACATAAAATAATTAGCTACCTACATTAAGCGAATTCATTGGATTCAATGTTTTGCATGCCAAGAACTGTGTTTAGTCTAAGAGAAAAAACAAATTAATTTCCATATGTTTTTGTATTAAACAACTTGGAACATTTAGAATGAATGGCATAGACATAGAGCAAATGTAAAAGAGATAGCCGCCGCGGCGGGTATTTAGTCCAGAAACAGATTTGTGTAAATAGGGACTATGTGCTTACAATCTATGTTGTTAGAAATGTGTTCCTTTATTTGTATTTGATTTGTACAGAAAGTTATGCAACTGATTACAATTATCTGTACACAAGTACTCATGTACTTGTATTGAGACATTTGAATGTTTTCTATGTGACAATAAGCAACCAACAACATACTATTATTTACTAGATCCTGCCACTATATATAGCTACTTCTTGGACGTCTAAAGGTCCTTTCGCACCAACGACGGAACCGATGCGCACTCATAGGTTACGCTCGACTCAATGAGTCGTCCCAAGTC
>JAAAYG020087336.1:0-36102 GCA_009936455.2 Tomocerus minor | reverse complement strand
AACGCAAAGGAAGATTCCCAATTTTATGGACAAATAAATTCGACATGGAAGTTAAATTCTAAAATATTCATTTTATGCTCTTCTGGTCTTTTTGTGTATAGTAAAATGAATAGGTACAAAAAAAAAGAAGGACATGACGATAAAAATAGGAATTAAGGGACTGTCCATATATTATGTAGACAATATAAGCGGAGAGAAATATTTTGTAGGGTGTTTATATCATGGAAAACGTCAATATGCTTAACTTGAAGAAATGACTAACACATTGATGCATAAAGGTATATTATTTTTCGATTTAGAAAAAAAGTATACATCAAGATTGCATTTCGGACCTACAACAAAAATATAACATAAATTACTCTATTGTAGTAATAGGAGTGTATATTGAAGCCAGAGGAACTATTACTAAATCTATTGAAAATTTCATGAAAGAAATGAAACTCCCTAAAGAAATAATTGAAGATGTGGCATTGCGGCAGTTAAAGTACCTGCTAAAATTCTACAAAATAAGTTAAACCAACTAAGTTCTTCTACTTAAAATTTATTATTTTATTTAAAAAATTGTTTATATTATATCTGAGTCTTGAGGCAACTTGGATTTTGAAGTAGGCATTAAATTATTATTCCAATTTAGTATATTTTTTAACGTATATGTTCATAACTAAATTTGAACACAATAAATAAATGGAGTTTTTAGTGTAAGTCTTATGGGACCAAACGCAAACCCACTATGCTTATAAATATATTAGGCATGGATTAGTCATATACACTAAAACAGTCTCAATAAGACTACGAGTATATCCGGCGAAAGATTCCTTTACTTATATCATATACATTACATTACTTACGTAGGTATGTGCAATGTAAGCGTATTCCGTTTCGTTGATCTTGATGATGGTCATTAAACGGGAACCTTGATTTTCATATAAAAGCATACCTTATTGCATCGAATCAAGGCATTCACCATAGTACAGTGAGCAATTGCTGAAGCAGACGAAAATTAAATATTTAGAAGTTCAATTTTAGTGCCAAAAGACCAAGTTTCAAAAGTAAGATATTATTTTCTATTTAAAATAATTTCAGCCTAAAATAAAATGTCTATGTAAATATTATCAGAACATTTTCTTTGTAATTTGTAGATACAAGAAAGGATAGAAATGGGGAGCCTTAGTTTTGCGATATTTACTACTGCAATTATAGTAGCATTTGCCATAAGTGTTGGAAAGGCCGGACCAGTTCCTCAGCATCACCAGCATATTACGGAATACGATCATCATAACTACGATGACTACGACGGTCATTATCAACCGCACACTCACGTATCGGACTACGCTGTCTACGATAACCATCATCAGCACAGATTTTATGAACCTGGACATTTTCGTGACAGAGGATTGGTAGGAAATGTTTTTCATCAACTCTCGCATATGGGGAAATAATATTCTGATTTAAAAATCCTCCTTTTTAATAATTTGGCAAAGCCTGTAAATAATTGTTAATTAAAATATCCTAATAAATATTCTGTCACTGAAATAAAGTTGTGTTTGGTAAATAGTATCTGCATTGATACTTAATTTGCAATTGCATATAACTATATTTTGATTAGTATGTAAGTTATTATACGTCTGAAATCAATTGTACACTTAAATGATTGATTATTATTATAATTCACAAATATCACTTTAAATTATTATTATATCATCGGAGTAAACTGCGGAAAACAATTATTATTTTTGACTAAATTATTTTTACGGTTATTAAATTATACTGTCCATACCTTTTTACCATTGCATTGCAATCAAGAATTACGTATTAAGAAGCTAAAACTAATGTAAGGTGACCAGATACTTTTGGTTTACTTAACATATTAAATACTATAAATCAATGTTTTGAAGTATTATTTTCCTTGTTTGATTATAAAGTAAAAACACACAAGAGCTCACCATATCAGTCTTATTTATTGGATAGTGAGAACAGATATCCCACTAGTGAAGGTATATATGTAGGTAATAACATTACTGATGTTTATACTTCTAGGTCAGTGTAGGATAATCAGGAAATTCAACGTACAATAAAAGTCTTCAGTGTCGTTACTCACATTTAGTACAAAATTGATTTTAATTTTCTTATGATGCATGATATCCATCTTGTGTTCATCGTATTTTACACAATAATTTTATAATTATATACTTCAAATGATTTTGATACATTCGTTCATGTACTATGTGCATCATGCAATATGAATCTGAATAAATAAGTAATTGGCATTCCTCAGAGATATATAAACTTCATAACAGTTTAATAATAAAAGATAGAACACCTGCAATGTAATTTTAAATGAAAGTAATAATTAGAATTAATATGTGCATTTAAAATCAGACCTGGGCAAACCATAAGAGAATTTATTTTCTCTGACCCAACCGGTATGACAGAATTCAGCCGACAGTCACAAAAATTATGATAGTCATCGACAAAACAGCCACCATTTGATATAATTCAACTAACGATGATCAAAGAACTACATTAAGCTTGCTATAACCCATGTATCTGGGGGAAAAATAGAAAATAAGTAAATTGAATAAAAACTGAGTTTTTTCGAGTAAATCAAATAAAACACGAAGAAACTCGCTTTTGCCATTTGATTTACTTAAAAAAAATTCGATATTTTATATATTGGCATCAGTTGTAGTCTGAGTAGTTTTGTTTTTAGAGATGAAAAGTTTTCGCTATATACCAACGTTCATTAGTAGTACTGGTCAAAAGGTGTTTGTGGAGAATTACAAATAATTTTATTTTCAATTCTTAAGACTAAATATTTATGACTACCCAATACAATACAACTTTTAAATCTTGTGTAGTTACTTATTTAAGTTATTAGCAAACAGTAAAAATTGTGCAACAAATGCATATTTGTTTGTGTATATGTAATATAATAGATGTATTGGATAAAAGTACCTATGGTAATTATTTAATATTGCGGTATTATTGAATATTAATACTTTTAGTAGGCAAGTAATTATTACTAACGTAGGTATCTATAGATAATTATGAATGTTTAATATTTTAATGTGATCCTGTCACATGTATTAGAGAAACCAAAGGTGATAGCCAAGTCAAATACAAAAACCCCAACACCATTATACATATCTCCCTAAATTAAAAAGAGTAAAAATTAAAATATTAAAATATACGTAGTGTTTTGGATAAGAGTAATTAACTGTAACAACATGAAGCCATTAAAGGTAGCAGAAAAACAAACCTTACTCTTTGCATTGATTGCTAAAGAATTTTTCTGAAATATAATGAAATAGAATGATCAGCAGAATGGTAACAACTGCAATATTACTCTTATAAATGATAAAAACCAAATTCCTGTTGTTGTTTCAGTTCATCATTCAGTGATTGTGTCCTTGGCTTTAATAGACTGCTGTCTAACTAACGGGGTGTGGTGAAACGTCCAAAGAAATGTTTGTGAGCTTGGATGTGAACCATGAGAGGATTGTCCAACCAATTTGTATCCCAAAGAATAAAATAAATTCACATACTCCGTAAATTTTTCCATGGGAGGAACCACAGCGCGTATTGTAGGGCTGAAGAAAGAACGGACTCTCAGGAATATCGGAGGAGTCAGCCCCTCAGCAGATGGTCCATTTTCCTTGATGAAGCTTTTGTTCACGAAGATCCAATTTTCGTCCTTTTTTAGCCCATTAATCTGAATTGCCCAATTGTCGGAGTCTAACTGCTGCACACTATATTTATAAAAAATTGACCTATTTAGAACTCCGTTTCAGGAGGGGCAAGCCAAACACAGTAAAATCCGAACCCTCCAATTCGCAGAAAGATGAAAAATTTTGCGGTTCTAGCCCAAAATTGATAAAAAATGGCTGTTTTCGAGCGAAACGCGGATAATTTTCTTTTTTTCTCGACATTTGTATGGAGATTCCACCCTGGGCCACCCCCTCAATACAGATTTCTTATGAAAATAAAAAGGTTTTGTTTCCTATCCATTACTTGTAATTGAATAATTTTGTTATAAGTTCGTATATGCAGTAAGTTATTTTTAATAACTTAAAGTCTAATTTATGTGAAATTGATGATGTAAGTACCCTGACTGGAAAAACGCCAATTAGGTATTCAATATAATAATAATATTAATAATTTTATGGTTTACTTACAACAAAGTTGCTAAAGACATTCCGTTTTGTGTTGAAACTTGTCCTGTGATTTACTGGAGAGGTAAGACGTGTTCACTAATTCTGAAACTCTTGCATAATGAACAATAAAAACAATGGTCATTAATTCAGAATTGTTTTGATTTAGAATTAAATTAACGATGAATTTACCAGAAACTATATAAAATAAATAAAATAAATATTAAGAGGTCAATAATACCTGTTATTATTCTTTGGAGGTGAAAGTTGGACTAGCTGTATTTATTTAGTGACAATTGCTAGAAAGTGGCTGAATTCAAATAAAATCGATATCGATGATTTAGTAGTGATAAGAATGGAGTGTAAAAAGCAGCTAGGATCTTTATGGACTAAAAAGGAAAGTGCTGCACCACAAATAACTGACCGAGAACGTCCATTTACTAGATACCTATAGCTATAGACTGTGTACAAATAATACTAGGTACTGGATACACATCAGTGCTTAAACACGGAGAAATATTTTTCAGACGGAAGGAAGCCGGAATTTCCGAGTTTTAGCCAACTAGAAGACTAGAATGCAGATCAATATGAAACATTGTTCACCGGAGTACTTTTGGCTACATATTTACATGCCAAGGTAGGTAGATATCCAGGTATAGGTACTTACTTTACTTTTTCTTTTAAAAATCCTTACAGCACGCTTACTATAATAATTCTTGTTTGTTCTGCGACCCAAATAAGCAAATCAATGAAACCAAATAACTTGATTTTTGTCAACAATAACAGTACATTAAAAAATTCGTTATTTGAAAGATTTAATTTAAAATATATATGCTGATCAAGTCCGGACCCAGGGGGGCTTGGGGGGCTTCAGCCCCCCCCCCCGAAATGCCGAGAAAAAGAGAATATTTTGTAAAAATGCTCAAAATTTTCCAAAATAGTATTTTTCATCAATTTTTGGCCTTAAGCCGGAAAATTTTTCGCGCTACGCGCCAAATATAGCGTTCCCTGCAATAAAATATTTTTCGCTTCAAGCCACCCCCCCCCCCCGAAATTTATTCCTGTGTCTGGCCTTGATGCTGATTTGTGCAGGCAAGAACTTAAGCCCTTGAAAATTTTAATAGAGCATTTAAGGCCAAATATATTTCCACAAAAAGTTATCAACATATCCATTGGACACTATAATTAAACGGACATCGATAAAAGTGTTTCTCATTTATTCGCTCTGGTTAGTGTAATTAAATATAACCGTTTTTGTAATGATATATAAGTCATATTACTTAAATCTGTATGCTAGTGTTGAAAATATGTAACTGAAAATTTTCATTTTTATTCATTTTGGGGGAAATTACTCTATACTTCTTCTAAATGGTAACTGGGGCAGTTTCTAAGGTATATCAGACATACATTTCCATAATATATGTCAGTCAAGTTAGCCTAATTTTGTTGGTCTCCGTTTCATAACTTTTTACAATAATATCTATTTATTGACTATGGTTAATACGTCTCGGAGAATGTTTTCTAATCTATCTAGTTGACGGTGAAAGTGCATTTTTTTATGTGCAAGGAAAATATGCATTCCCATTTAGTGCATTTCTACATGCAAGAAGTTCAATGTGCTGCCCTACAATTATATAGACTGGTTCTGAATTGTACAGGAGAAAAGCAAAGTTAGCAAAAATGTCCACGTCCACCAAAAGGACTTTCCTTAGAGAGTTGATATAACTTAGTTGCTTTCTTACATAACATTGGAGTATATAAGCACATATTATATAGAGTTTTTATTAGAATAAATGATATAGGTATTTATATAAGCTACGTAGGTAATTATAAATAAACAAATATTGAGTAGGTATATCAAAATAATTGAGTAAAATATACTAAAGTCCGTAAATCAGTAATAATGTAATGTGATAATTATGTCAAATAGAATTGGCTTACAATGATAAAATATAGAAATCTATGTAATGACATTCTGTTTCTTGAGTGAGTGTACACTGTACACAGAATTGAATCACACTGAATATACCGAAAGCTCAAAGGTTTTTCTTGTGCAATTTGCACGTAACGTTTTTACACGCGTGAATTTTCTGATTGGATTCTGGCTACATTGAATGAGCTAACTAAAATGTCATATTATACGTCCATCAATTAGATAATAATTAGTTAACAACTGTGTGTAGGCATGAGTGGTCTGTTTACAAATCGACACTTAAAAGCATATTAATCTTCAATTGATTGAACATGTATCGATTTTTAATAATGCTGATCGTGATTAAATTGTACGCTTTTGACAATGTTCAATCGCCGTAGGGTACATCTGAGAAATTTTCCAGTTCTCAGTTCACTGACTGATTCAGGAATACTGTTGGTTTTTATTGAAAGTCATATTAATATAACTATCCCCTAAATTTTGTGGCTTTATCTTAGCAAGATGTTTTTGGTTTATCGATCGTTATCCTTATCGCCCATATCACAGTACAAAAGGGAAACACGCAAATTTCCACTATAGTTGTTCATTTTTGAGATAAGGCTACTACATCCACCGAAATATCAGAACAGAAACGAGATGATATACCTTTCCATGTGCAATTCACTTATTCTATTTAGAAATTCTAATTGTTTACTTTTACTACGCAATAATGTAGAAATTCTTGTACAAATGCCATAATTCTACTATAAAAGGATTCTATAGTTATATATAATGGAGTTTTGCCCACAGAACTACATCGTAACTCTCCTTATATTTACCGTTTTCTTTTGTGACGAATCAACAACAAGTCCATGCGATCACCAAGCCAGAATAACAATCGTCCCTGAAGATGCTCTGATAAGACTCGATAAGATTTCAGATGATGGAACACCAGAGTTCATTGTTAAACCAGGAATCACAACATTTCGTCTGAATTGTCAAAAAACAAAGAATCCGGTACTGTGGAAAGTAAAACTTGCAAGGGTATGAAATAATGATTTTGTTTTTATTTACTAATTTATATTTACTGTGAATTAATTGAGTTTTCTGCTAATATTCGTAAATAATGTCACAACAAATATTTAATAGCGGCAATTATAAAAACTAGGCACATACAAACTCTTCAATAGAAACAAATTCAAAAGTAACAACCGTCAATGAAATTAAAAGTCAGCTAGCTCTTCGAATTTGTCACACGACCAGTTTGGAAATTAAGAATGTCGGTGAAAATATTACTGGATTATATTCCTGTTTGGATTTGGCGTCTACTTTTCCGAGTCACGCAGCCCCTATGTTTATCTACGGAGGAAATGGTAATTTAATTGGAGAAAAAATATTTAAGACTAGTCAATTTGATGTTAATTTGAGATTAACTTTTTGATTATTTAAAGAAGTCTCACCAACAGCTTCAGCAATAATAAATCGTGGTCAACAAATTAAAATGGATTTGCATGACACAATTTTTGACGGAGATACCCCATTAAGACTACCCTGCACAACCAACACTCCGGCAAATATTACTGTGGCAGTTAATAAACTAGTCACAAGGCCAAAGATTAAAGCAGCGGATTCCAAGGTAAGAAATAATTAGCGTCGTTTCCTAACATACTTTTCCTAATAAATAAATAATTCTGCATTTTTTAATTCTTTACATATCAAATTATAATTTTGAATGAATTTATACTTCTAATTATTTCAGGGTCTTGTACAAATGCCTGCTAGACGTTGTGGCGAAAGTCTTTGTGTCGAACTTAAGAAAATAGCAAAAATGTATGGCACCAGCAAAGGAATTCAATTAATGTGCAGAGATGGAGATAAAAATTACGTGAGAGATATCGTCTTAATAAAAGTTTTGCTTCCAGGTATAATTGAACTAGCTTTACAAAATATATTTAAGTATACTTTCAAATAGTATTTAGTTGGATTTTCTGGACTTTAATATATAATATTATTAAGGTTCCCAACAATCATATTTTGATTGTATACTCACAACTTTTATGAATTAGACTTTAGAGTTCAACCTTTGGACCAAAGAAAATTGATTCATATTCCCTTTGGACAAAAGTTGAGGTTTGAGTGTCAATCCGAGTACCCAGTAAGAATGACCACCAATTATTCCCTGGGTCATACCATCACTACAAAGAAAGAATACGTGAATCGACAAGCTAGTCATCGCTCTACTTTAGAATTAACCTATGGCCATCCGTCATGGGTCGACCAATGGAATACAATGTACACTTCCATTTCCTGTGAAAGGGAAGACAAAATGCAATTCGTGTACTCTTGGAACTACACTTTTGTCAAAACTCAAAGTACAAATCCATGTGTAATTTTTTTACTTGCACATTTAAATGTGATGCAATAATTATAGAGCAGTGGTGTGTAATAATACTTTTATTTCTTTTTTAAGATAACCAGACTTATAATACTTTTGAATCTCAAGTGAAGCTTTTACCAGAAGGAAAATGTGCTACACTTGACACATCCTTAGCCACCGTCTACATTGTGCCTTGCTCCACTTATACCGAATGTCAAATGAAGTCACCCCTTCTCTATTCTAACAATACGGTAACTTCAAACTTAATTACATTTAAAATTGAAAGTGAGTTCAGTGACTGAACCTCATCGTTATTATTTTCTTAAATGTACATCATTGCATTCGGAGAAGGAAAATTAATCCAATCACATTATTTAAAATTGGGAGCATTTTCAAAATGTTTTTATTGTTAATTCCAACTGAACTGGTGAATATTAATATAAATGATTATTTTTATATATTTGCTATTGGTAACGTAACTGTACATTTACATATTTTGGTGTAATTTAGACGATTTTTTTGTAGGATTATCGTGTTCAAACCGAAATTCACAGTGAAAATTTTGTCAAATTCAAACTTCCTGTTCATGAGTCATCTTTTATGATCAGATGTGTGAGCTTTCAGAGTGACGTCATGACTATTATTTATTCTTTGAAAGAATTTAACTCCCACAGAGGTAGCTACAATGGTATCTATTTTTTTTTAAACTTTTTGTCACATTTTGCTACCCACAAAGTACATAACAGTCCAATAATATTTCAATGACCAGGAATCCTTTCAACTGTGTCACCATTGGCCAGTGATTTAGAAATGCACTACCCATTGATCTCTGCCAATGTGACGGAAAAGAAGGAAATCATAATTTATGAAAAAATCCATCTAAACTGTACCGTTCCAGTTATGCGATATGCTTCTCGATCCTATTGGGCAATTTCCTTCAGAAATGAATCTGAACTGATTATTCCTTCTGGTATATCCATGAAATCATTTTTACTTCGTTATGATTTAGTTAATAATGCTAGATATATTAAACTCTTTTTTTCCATATAATTGTTATTGTTGTTATTAATTTGTTAAAAACGAAAAAGCAATAATCAAAGTGTTACTTATTTGAATTATACAATTACAGATAATATAATGTACGAAGAAGAGATAATTGCTGATGGAATGTCTACGTTATCTACTATCATCCAACTGACCTCAACTGAAGTGGTCAGCGTTAACTGCATCAACTACCAGTTCTTAACTGTGCAACCTTTTGTAATGCGGGAAGGTATCCAAGTTTTTGCGAAACGAAAATATATGACAGTCCTTTTAGTTTATATAAATAAGATTCTTTCATGTTTATATGAGAAAAATGTATATTATAATTATTTCTGGGAACGCAGGTCTCTTTGTCAATAATGACGATGTCACTGCTGAAAAAAGGATGCGAATATTTTCTGTTTACGTGAAAGGTATATATATCACATAGTGGCTTCGTAAATTTTATTGTTTCGCTAGATTGGTGCATTTGAATATTCTTAAATAAGATTTCTAAATATTTTTTATCTTTTTTAGATAAGCCAGTAGAAAAGACGCCCCAATATAATGGTGATAAAGCAGACAACCGATACATTTTGTCCATCAGTGTCATTGGAGGGATTTTCACACTGAGTGCAATTATCACCGCCACATTTCTCCTCCGCTCTTATATACAAAGAAAAATTGCTAATCAAATCCAAGAACATGAACTAAAATATTTTCTTCTCGGGAGGCCTGAACTCATTTCTGATACTCAAAATGCTAATTCAAACGCCCAACACAAGGCATACAATGAATCATATGAGATTCCTATAAAAGACTTACATATTGGTGAATTTAAATTGACATTATTACTTGTGTGTGGTGCCTCATTTTTCTCTTAATTATATATTATTATTGAATATTTATCATGTTTATGCAATTAGACTACCAAACATGTCTTGGTTCTGGAGAATTTGGGATGGTGTTTAAAGCTGTTCTAAATCGGGAAACACCAATGGCTGTGGCTGTCAAATCTGTTAAACCGGGTGCAGGTGCTTCATATTTACGGTCGGCTATGGCGGAGCTAAAAGTCATGCTCTATGTCCAGTCACACAAGCATATTATCAAAGTCATTGGAGCATACACGAAAAACTTAATTAATCGTACGTAACTTGTTTAATCTATTGAATATGTACCAATTTTAATAATGAAACATGTCATTTGGAATTATGTTATTATTTCATTGTTTTATTTACAGATGAACTTTTTGTGGTGATGGAGTACAGTGACAACGGAAGTCTGCTGCAATACTTGCAAAGAAATTCTGAAAATTTTGTCAATCAAGTGCAGAATGGAAATTTAGAGTTAAAGGACACAGAAACGTGAGTTTATTTATATATATATACCTATATATATTATATATATATATATATATATATAATATTTATCTTATAATTTACCTAGATAGGAGTTAATTTTATAATGTAATATAACAAAATTATAAAAAATTTAGATTCTCAAAGGGTGAAGTTTTAGCTACTACAGATTTAATTAAATGGGCTAATCAAATTGCCAATGGCATGAAGTACATTTCTAGCTTAAATGTCATTCATGGAGATCTGGCAGCCAGGAATATTCTTTTAGACGCACAGCTGAATATCAAAATTTCTGATTTTGGACTCTCAAAAAAGATGTATGAATTCAGTCAGTATGTCAGAAAAAATTCGGTAGATATAAAATATTTGTACTAATCATGTACGACAGTTTTACCGGTTTTTAAGCCGTTTAAAAAATTGTCATTTATTTCTTAAAAGTGTCCTGTACCCTGGAGATGGTTGGCTGTGGAGTCTATAAATTTTACCGAATTTTCTTGTTCTTCTGACATTTGGGCTTTTGGTGTGACATTATGGGAGATATTTTCCTTGGGAGCAGTGCCATATCCAGGACAAGAATTTAACACGGAATTTATCAAAATGCTTACTAATGGCTACAGATTACCTCTACCAGAATATTCCACTTTTGAAATGTAATTGATCTTAAACATCTAAGATATGAGTACTTCAGCTTCATTTTAGTGAAATATTTAATTTGATATTTTGATGTACCTAGTTATAATATCATTTTACAATGCTGGCGAAAAAATCCTCAAGATAGACCAAAATTCGATGTTTTGAATTCACAATTTACCTCAATGGTTGAAGCTATCAATGCACATCAAAAATCTGCAAAAGTAAGTCCTTGGAAATTCTTGTTTCAGTTACTATGCGAATTATTTTGGTTTTTGCAAATTAAAATAATACTTCTTGTGTAATATTGGAGGGATTTTTATTTTTTTCCCAATTTTCAGAAAAATTCTTTGATCCAAGAATATCAAAAATCAAAGGATAAACCTGCATCTCAGGAGGATACACTCACCGATGGATATGTAACATTTAACATGCTGGATTACATTGATATAAATGAATTTTAAATTAAAAATTGGATATAAATGCTTTGTATTCTAATAATCTTTCTATTCTAATAATTCATTCACAGCATTCTATTTATAAAAGGATGAATTGTGTCTTTGAGTCTCTGACTAAAATGTAAGGCAAAAATTAAATCATATAGCGTAGAAAACAAATTCTTAAGTGGACACAGGTCAAAAATTAATGGGCTCAACCGGGATTTGAACCCGGGACCTCCTGCACCCAAAGCAGGAATCATACCCCTAGACCATTAAGCCACATCGTGTCAGCTGTAATTTGTCGAACCTATTTCAATGCAGACAGCTTTCGATTTCACAAAGCAACAGTAAATGTGATTTTATTGTGGGTTAGCCATACCTTAAAAGTGAATGGTTAGATAAGTACATTCTCGAATGAATAGGACCGGTACAGTTTAGTTTCATATGCAAGGAGTGGGTATGAGTACGTGAACGATGTTAGCCGACGCTTTGCAGAAGCCAAAATTTTGACTTCTAGAAATAAGGAAATAGTCAAATGCAGTGCTGATACTCAAGAGGCTTTTAAAGGTTTTCTAACAGAATCAACTGGAATTTCCAATATTAAAAATGGACGAAGAATCTTTCAATAATGAAAAGTACCTAGCCGAAATTTTACAAAAAAGTTGAGCCGAAACCCATCATGTGACAATGTTACATTATTTATATATTCACCATTTATTCACCATCAATTTGGTAGTTATATTCTTTTTCGATCCTATTTCCGTCCTACCCATAAGGTTCGGTCAACTTTGTATCACTTTGTAATTCTACCAGTCCTAATCTTATTCTGAGCTAATCTGTCCCCCTGAATTTCAGCTGCTATATAAATAGACGTCAACTTTCAGATTCTATTGATTTGATTCTTCGATTGATTTTGTCTCTGCGTTGGCTACTTTCAAATACCCGAAAATAAATTAAAAGAACTGACGTTATTATATGGATACAGTTGTTTGTAATTTGTAGACACTTGTATGCTGTATGCAAAGTGAATAATTTGTGTGTCCCAGATAAACATTTCAACCATTCGCATTCAATCAGAACAACAAGCACATAAACAGATATTATTATAAGCATGCAAGCTAAGAACTTTCTATTTCCTAAAGACAGTCCGACCGGTTTATATTCTGTGTAGCTTTTGGATGCGCTTCAGCTTTTGAGTGACACGGTAGCATAATAAATTCAGTTGAATAAACAAGAGTGCATGGCCACTGCAGAACGAAGGTATATAAATACAAATGCCTCAAGGGGACGAGTTTAGTGCACCTATTCTAGTCATGTAAAACATATCAATCTGGGAATTCTGGCACTCTGTGTATTGATGATGATTGGATATTAAACATATGTTGTCTTTGAATCTGAAATCTAAATCAAATCATAGGATACAGTTTTTATATTAAAACCATGGAATATTTATTGAAAAATTACTGATCAAAATAAAATGGACTATAATTATATTTAAGATTTATCTTTATTTTTAAACTTTAAATTATTGCCAAGGGCTTACCATCACTAACAGTACATATACATATCTTTGGCTTCATAGTTTGCGTTTCCCTATTGCTCTCATAATTTTGACTGCATTCTATATAGCGTTTTATGTGCCATATGATGGATAGGGTATGTTCGCGTGAATCAGTTTGCAGGTAAATGCAAAAAATATCAAAATTATATTATATATAATTAGTGACTACTATTTGTATCTCGTCAATCTGTCGAATAATCGAATTATCTGTCGAAAAATCGAAATATCGAATAATTCTGTCAAGTGGGTTTTATAATTTCTGGGTTAATATGTTTTTGTTTTAGCTCATTTACAATATTAGCATTTTATTGTTTCATATGGTTTCAATAAAAGTGCAGTACGAAAATATGGCATTTAATTTATTTGACAGGAACGTGTGAATGAATCCATTATCCTCGTAACTTGTAAAAGAAAATAAGTTCATTGATCTTTGGATTGACTGGTAAATGTTTTATAAGCCTTTACAAATTCTGTTTAACTTTTTTATTGTCATCAATGACATCTCATTTCAATCAAGACCTACATTGAATAAATACCTAGATACCTACTGTTTTTTGTGTATATAAATTCGGTTTAAAGAATCAGTTAAACTTTAGTCAACAATCAAAAATAAAAGTACAGTAAAAAGTAAATCTCCCTCAGATGATTACTTCATAATAATAACTACTATATTATTGAATAACATTATGAAGAAATGCATTATAATTGCAATACTTTTTGTAAGTATTTGTTTGGCAATAGTTACACCGAAGAAATGTGGAGAGAAATCCGATTCAACAGGTTAATTTTTTTCTCATGTTACCATTCAAAAATTATTTTCTTTTTGAAATTTGTACTATTATTACAGGCTTATTTGACCACATAAAATATATCTGTATATTCACCCTATTTTCGTGAAATAGTTTTGGGAGGCTGCTACTGTCATCATGGAAGAGGAACTTACTGTGGTTCCACTAAAAGAATCGGGCAAGTGTCCGGGGATTGCTCTGAACACGATTTATACTATTGTCCTTCTGGAGGTGGAGTTCTTTCTAAATGGGAAGGAAATTGTGCAGGGGGGTGTTATGCTGCAACCGGGGGAAAAGACTATTGCAAGTGAAAGAAAGGAAAGGAGGGTGACAATTGTAGTGTAATAATTTATAATTGTTTTCTTAAAAGAAGATATTTCAAGTTCCAATCAAAGTTCCTTTATAAAAAACTAACTATTCAGTCTTATTTTTTACTTCTTGTGTAGTATTGAATTGTTCCAATTCCAATGTCCACACATGTACATACGGTAAATTGATCCAACATTTAAAAAACTCGAATATTTACTGGGTACCTATTTTAAAATTATAATGCAACTTATTCTGCAAAGCTGCAACATAAAATATGTTGGGTTTCAATATCCAAAATTCAAATGAAGTTCAAATTCACAGCCAAATCATAATAATAATAATTAATAATAAAACGATTTTGTAATTTTACAGATTTATAGGAAATTCCTAATATTTTTTTCTCTTAAAGTACCTACCGGTTCTGACTCTGACAATAATAATAAAATCAAAATTAAAATAATTATTACGTCATTCAAGCTTCTAATATTGGTTAATAAGAAAAAACATTTTTATATCATAATAATAAAGTTGTTATTATCTTCAAAAAATCCAAATTAAAAGTTAAAGTATTGAATCGACTTTAAAAATGCCTTGGAAATCATTTCACAATTTCATTGAGTAAAAGTTATTTTAAAAGCTGAAACATATCTTTCTGGATAATTTAAGCTAATTTGCCACGGGATTCATTATGATATGAAGTAAGTCCAAAATACTATGATAAATTACAAATTATGAAGTTTGTACATGTTCAGTTATGCATAAAAATGTCCTTTTAAACTGAATTTAAATTTTGAGGGTTATAAAGTTCTATATTATTATTGCTTAAGCAACTCTCTTCTATTTTGAAGATTTTTCCAGTATTTTCCCACAGTTTTTCAGACACGGTCTCATCAACAAGTTTATTTATTCTACACAAAGGTTTTCTGAATCTAAACATGGAACCTGAATCCTTTATTACGTCCGGGGACAGAGCAATGTGGGTGATATATTCTTCCGCAGCCTAAAAAAAAAAAAAATCAATTTTGATTAATTACGAAATGATAAATAGGTAGGAACATTAGTAAATCCAAATTTGTAGAAAAAGGACTCTAGCATTTTAAAAAGGGTTTCACTATGTTATTTGATATTTATTTATTAGCTAGCGGAAAATACCTAAAACACAAAACGTAAAAACAAAATTACTTATAATTTTAGGTTAAAGTCAAAAATGTAAATAAGTTTAAGTCACTCGCAAAATTTTACGTCGACGTAATTTCATTTGCTGAAATAAAATGTTTTTGCGTATTATGTATTACTATGTATTTTGCGATTGCTTTGCAAGGGCAAAAACAAAGTAGGTGCTGTTTATTAAATTAATCTAACTGTTGCAAATCCCATTTTTGGTAACTAATAATATTGCTAGCTACGTAATGTAATAACAATTATATTGATGACGTACCTGCTCTGGAGTGAGTCCAATAAAGAACACAATGACTGTGTTGTAAAACCATTGTAAATATTTATGTCTGTCTTGTACTATGTATGTTTTAAATAGGCCAGGACACACACTGAAAGCGCTGACTCCCGTTCCTTCCAGTCGTTTCCCTAGTTCTTTTGCAAACACTACCAAGGCATACTTGGAATTGTTGTAGCCCATATTCGATTCCAGTAAACGGCGATACCACGGTTTTGGCTTATTTTTCATTTCTATGTCCTCCAAATCCAATTTTTGAAGCATAACTAATGATGAGACGACATTTATTATCCTGAAATATTAAATTAAAAATGCATACCTAAGTTATTTTGTTGTATTTATGAAAGAAGATTTCTCATTGGATAATTTTTATTTGTGTCAATAGGCTTTGCTTAAATACTTGTAGTTTTAATGAAAACGTAAGGATTACATTTGAAATAAAAAAGGCGTTAAAAATAATTTCAAATAGGTACCTACCTAGAATTTGTCTCGCTCTTCAAATTGTCCAGTAATTGATTTGTTAGCAAGAAATGTCCTAAATAATTTACTGCCATTGCAAGGCTTCCGCCACTCTCTGTTTTCTGTTCATCTTTAAAGTCCAGCATCCCAGCGTTATTTACCAAGATTTTAATTTTTGGAAAATCCTGCTTTACTTTCTCTGTGAACTTCAGCACTGAATTCCTGTCGCCTAAATCCACTTGAAGCAAATGCTGTAAATATCACAATATATATATTATGATTTCTATAACACTTAAAATTGTATTTTTCCAACGAATTATCTTCAATCATACCAAATTTTCATTTTTGCTCTTTTCCTTTATCTCTTGCAATGCCGTTTGACCCTTTTCCATATTTCGGCAACCCATTACGATTGTAGCCCCCCGTCGAGCGAAGTCCATCGCAGTCCAAAATCCCAGTCCGCTATTGGCTCCTATGTTAAATTTCAAATATTTTAATGCAAGTTCATAATAAGTAAGAACAGAAATACAGTTAGTTATGATTATTTAGGATTAGCACAGTTACCTGTGATAACCACAACTTTCCCACTAATATCTTCGGCATTCTGTAGCCCTGTACGTCTCTTGAATCTTATCAACTGCCAAAAAAATTCCCAAAAAATTACAAAATTTAAGATGTAGTAGTTCATCCTGACAGAATGTTCACAACTACTAAAGTGGCAAAGGAAGGAGCACTGTATGCGTTCTGCATGATAATATGTTTATGGTTCGTTTACATGTACGTCAAACGGTCATACCCTGAGGCATTTGATTAAAGATGTAGCATCATTATGTTGAAAAAGTTGTTTCTTTTCAATCAACTCATGTGGTTGAATTTATATAATGTACAGTTTGGATACGAATTGAATTGGATAAGTTTACTATTCCAACTTAGCTGCATTGCTGGCGTTCTTAGACTTCACGTCCTACACCACACATGTTCATTTATGAATGCAAAATGCAATACTGAAATACGTTAAAAGACAACGACTAGCGACTGTTGTTTGTTCCATAAGGTGTCTTACAAGGACCTGCTGCGTTTTTTGCGTGCAATAATGTTTTCCTTGGATTCCTTTGAGATTAGCAAGCTGTGTAGGAACTGTAAACTTTTACTTTTACTTACCATTGCCAATATTGTTATGTACACAACAATGCGTTCATGCAGGACCTGTAGCATTATGAAGCTCAAGAGAATCAATTTATTATTATTGTGTATTATCACTGCAACCAAGACTATACCTGTAACATTAATATTATTTGCAGTGAGAAATATAATGAAAATTATAACACGATCGAGCACGACACGGATTTAGTGTGTATAAAAGCTGCATATGAAAATAAAATTGGCATAAGCTTAATTTGATTTTCTAATCGCAGAGTATAAGCCTATAATATAGATCAGTGCAAAAATGAAAATTTCTGTATAAACCATAATCTCACAAAAGTTCCGTAACGTGATTATATATGACCTTGTCCTGAACACTAAGAAATTCATAAGTTTAATCAGAGTTAAAATTTCATTCGTATGCAACGTAGAAGAACCAAGTCTGAGCCTATACATTTACAATTACTTAAGGCTTAGCATTCAAGAATTTTTATTACTACATAAGAGAGATACATTATATGCTGAATGATAAGTACCTAATTATAAATGAATGAAAAAGACGAAATAGATATATACACATCATGTAATGAAGAGCTATGGAATTGGATGTGGTGGGAATTGGGTGATATTTATTGATGCCATTCGCACGTTAAATCTGTCCTTAGTATAATCTCATAAATAGGGCATATTTGTGTTTCATTCACTCTTTATTCGCTTCACGTTTCAATCGCTATTTCCCATTATACTGTTCGTACCTGTCCAAAGAAAAGTCAAGAAATAAGAATTTTGATGACATTATATAATTACTAGGTACTAAGTTAAGCAATAAATAAATCAAATATTTCCATTTATTGGAAGTAATTTTTGGAAGAGAGATTGCGAGCATTACACGGTGCTATACTAAAAAACTATTAATGTTACCAATCTTAAATTTTCCATTTTGAAAGATATTTTATTAATGGTATAAGTTTGGTTTTTCCTGTAACCTGCAACCAACAAATATTTTAAAAGCTATTGATATTGACAATTATTGACGGTGGTATTTTAGGCTTTCAAATTATTGCTCAACGATATTTGTAATGGTTACAGTGCGTATTCTGCCTAAATGACTTTTGCTATCCGGAATTCTTTATGAAGATTTATCTTTATTCTTTATGCTGTTTAAGTGTCCAATATGACACAATTATATTTATAAATTTTTCTTATATTTTCTTACAGTTAATGTTCTTGAAATGAAATAATAAGATCATGAAAGGAAAGAATGTTTGTTATACAAATTAGTCTTTTAAAATCTGTTAAATTACCTATTGTATTTTAAAAAATTTCAATTAATTCTTTTTCAATTCTTGGAATTCAGTAAAATGGAAGTTACCGACAATAACTATTAACAAACAATATGTAAATGGAATTATCCAAGCTTCGAAAGATCTAGTTCCTCTTTCTTATGGGAGATTTAATGAGATCTACGCAGTTTAAATATCCAGAAGTAGATTATTATTCTGTACTTTATTAATTCAAATATGAAAGAATTTGGGAGCGAAATGGCAGTGGTTACTGGCCAGTTTGACAATATAGCGATGACATTTTATTTTATTATTTTTTGCTTATCCTTCCCAATCACATTGAGACTGTGAATCATGGGTATATTTATTAACTAATAAGCAACAATTCACTTAACAATTAATAACAATTCACGCGTTTAATAAGGTTTCAGGATTTCGACGACAGCTCAAATGTTGAACTATTTTCAAAGAACAATTTTTTTTATACTTACCTATAAGCATTTAGATTGTCATTCAGAAAACCATTTTATTATCAACTGTCATTACAAATAATTGGTATCTACTGTTTTAACATATAATATAATTATTAGTTTTTAATTTGACATATATACTTTTCCAATTTAGTGTAATTGTTTCTTTTAGTTGCTTTACTTTTATGCTTCTTCGATTGAAAAAGAGGGTTTTCTATATAAAAATTATAAATATTCGGTAATATATAGTTAATAATACGTAATTTCCTACGGACATGTATATTTGATTCCAACTTATAATTTAATATTGTATAGTAAGTCAGAATTTTATATGAAGGTAAATTATATTTATTGATCGAATGAATTCTCCAATTCCAAACCACTTCTAAGAAAATAAGTACATATCCATTAACGATTATTTTATATATAAAAATTTGCTTTTATATGTATGGATAAACGCAGCTACTTAGTAATATAAATATTTTCAGAAAAACGTTAATGTTTTCTCCAACTCATATTATTTTAATTGAATAGACATCAGTAGGGAAATCGTATAATTGACCATGGTTACTAGGAGACTTCTTGTCGTATTTCTTGTAATATAAAATGTTGGGCTCATGTTAAACTTAAAAGGTTTAAGAGATTTTAATTCCCGTCGGTTCTTTGAGGTGTAAATGAAAGCCAACCATTCCTGCTTCCATTCTTCTGACTTGGTTAATATTTGTGCTGCTTTCGGAATAAATGTTACCTCAAATATTATCAGTACAATGGCAATTGAAGGCATTAATAAATAAAAGGGCATCTTCAATATGTGGTACATTTTCAGTGCAGCAAAGTTACAGATTAAATTAATGGATAGCATTGCAACAAAAAACGAGGCACAGACATTTTCAACCACCCCATTCCACAAAGTGTTTATGATTAGAAGCTGTCGGTATAATTTTAAAGAAATTTTAAGGCGGGGAGGGTTATTTTTGTTTGACGGTGAAAGCACCTTTAAAAAACTCAAAGTTATAGTCATATAAAAGATAGTCGCGAATATCCAAGGAATGAGAGCCATCGCAGCTTGGAAGGCCCCATAAACGTACATAGGAAAAATAAATAAGCGTACAACATAATGGCCCTCGAATTCTCCCAAAATAAATTTTAAGAAGGGCGACATTGGATGAAATTCAAACCAGGAAATCAACGCGGCAGCCAAAATTCCAATCAGGAAACTAAATGGAAAGATTAATTTCATGAATATCCCAATGAAATAATTCTGTCTCTCAGGCTTTTCATCTTTGGTCAATGCTAAAAATACAATTTTAAGTTCATTAAGTAATATTACAGTACACATTAGGGAATCACGCAATACTTATAATAATGAAGGACTTTTAAAACATTTATTATGCGCCATAATTTAGTGAATTGACTTAAAATAAAATAGCGCTACATTTCATGTTAGAAAATTAAAGTTCAACGCAAAAAGGGCCACCCTGTAGGGAACGCAAAGTAATTGATAATTCAATAGTTTTTTGTAAGAAATTCAATTATTGATTGGCATAAAAGTCAAAACATTTTTTACTAGGAAACATTTAAAAATTCTATAACGCCATTTTCCCCCAATTGATTAATTATCACTTTATTTTCAACTTATGATTCAATTCCTTATGATAATATTCATTAGAATTTTTTTATGTAATAGTTTTGTTTCTAAAAATATCCTACTATTTAATTCGTCCCATTGTTTACCACCTATTACTGTGTCTATATGGCTCGCTTTAAATGTAAGGTCACAGTCGACAAATAAAGTCTTCCTCCTCCTAAAAAAATAAATTTTAAATGAGAGATATGCTTACTGCTTACCTATGAGCATGGCATCAGAGCGGAATATTAAGTTTAACATTTGCAGGCACTGATCTGCATATAAAATGAAGACAATCACGCAATTAAAAGGGGCCAACAACATTGCTTCGTAAAAGAGAAGTATTATGACTTGTTGTGTTGACATTGGAGGCACCGTTGACACGATTTGCAAAAAGAGCATGGCCAATATATACAGAAAACCGACACAAATACTCAAAAATCCGCAAAACCAAATGAGTTTACCATACTTATCCTTTTTAAGAGTAGCTTCCCAAGATTCCGGGTCGAAATTCACTGGCATATACCGAAAAAATGAGCTAATTGCAAAATAATCCTTCCAAGCCTCTCTCATGAGCTGGTTGGTCATTCTGATTTTTTACAAATGTGTATAGAAAGAACAAGTTCAAATAATAAACCTATACTGACTGAAAGTTATGTCGCAAAATATTTTTTACTGCTTTTTCAGAATACCTACGACAATTTATTGCTATTTATTTCTTTAAAAGTGACGCATTTCAGTCTAAAATTTTCCAGTTCTGTAAGGTTTTGTAGTCGATAGGAAACTAGGAGGTCGTCCCATTAGAATATAAATTAAAATATTACTCCTACGTCGTATTATTTTTCAAGAATGTTTATTCGACTACAATTTCTTAAGGGGCTGTGCATGAATCATATTAAAAACAATCCAATTTACTTGGTAACTACAGTCTTACAATAATGTTCCTATGTCATTACAGAGCTTTATTAATAATAAATAAGATTATCAGCAAACAAAGTTTAACCGCAGGCTATGCTTTTTTGCATTTGATGATATTTAGCCATTTACTATTATACGATATTTACTCCAAAATATTTAAAATTAAAACGCAAATGTCCCTAGAAATATATCAATCCAGAGCAGATCCAATTCTCGATAGGAACGTAAACGTCTGTGAAATAATGCTTTGCTAAAGAAACTGAAAACGGGAAAAGCACCTGGAAATGACCTTATATTGGTATATTCAGATAAGTTTTTCAATAGACTTAATTGCTGATAAGGAGAACAAAAGACCTCGAGAGTTTGCTCGAGTCGAATGGAGATCGCTTGGGTGGTCTCTCCATTGTGCTGAACTCAGCACAATGGAGAGACCACCAAAGCGCAGGGAGGCGCAAGGGAGCAAACTCTCGAGGTCTTTTGTTCTCCTTATCAGCAATTAAATCTATTGAAAAACTTATCTGAATATACTAATACCAAATGACATCTCGAAAATGTGCACATAGGAACTCTACTAAACGAAATGTGCGATCTATTTCTGCAATGCATTAAGTTTGAGTTTTAGCAATGTGAAATTCCTACTTCGGACGGAGCTAACTCAAAAAGGAGTAAACGTCAAAAATGGAAAGGCGTATAAAGGTATTGAAAAGACGTTTTAAGAAAACAGATTTTGATTTAATGCCACCGTTCTCAAAAAAATGCTGGTTTCCTCAATCCAAAATTTCAAAGATTTTCAAAATTTGAAAGGCGTATAAAAGTTTAGAAAACAGACTCAAATGTCGAAACATTTCGGGATTTCGATTTGATTCAACCATTACCAAAATAACTGTGAAAATCGAAAAATTTTGGCGAATTTTGTGTTGAATTTCCAAATTTTGGTTAAAATGCAATGACATATAGCAATTTTTGATGCGAAGATTGCGCATCAAAAACCATTTATGTCTGTAACAGCTTGCTTAAAAATTGTAAACAGTTCTTCTTTGACCGCAATGCAACTTATTCCGCTTTGACACCCCACCATAATTTAATTTCGGTCATTCATGTCTAAAATCTCATTAGGTAATGAAAGTTTGTATATATACAGATTTTGAAGTAAATCAAAAATCAAAGACGGTCTTGGATATTAAAATTTATAATGGAATTATTCTGCTCCACATCAGAATAGTTGTAGGCAGCGTTACCTGGATACACAAGTATTCATAGTAATGATATATCACTACAAATACATTGTAGGAAAGTTTAACAGACATAAAATTGTTTATTTATCTATTAGTCTTAGCGTATGCAGTTACATTATAGAGATTCGATTGAAGACAGTATGGTACAGCCTTTAAAGTAAGGAAAAGCGCCTAATTGCAGCAGATCCCGCGCGTGGATATATTTAACTTACAGTCTATATATAGAAACATTTGCATGAAATGAATTTTGATATAAGTAATACATTTCCTACACAAGATCATGCTAAATTTATAATATTAATATTTGCTAAATCTAATCGACTAAGATCACTAACGCTCAACATTAGTTGAAGCAGCCGAGCCGTGCCTTTTGTGTCGGTATACGTTCTGCAGCAATGTGGCAAGGATGAGTGTGTCGGTTTTGGCGTTGTTTGTCCAGGTTCGGGGACATTGTTGGTATTCGTTCGTCGTAGCAGCAATATGATAAAGTAATTTACATGGATTTGTATATTTTTTATCATCGTGGTCAGTTTTCCGCCTGTTTCCCTGTGTCAGCGCCATTTTCCATACAATGCAAGGCATGTCAAATTCCAGGAAATTTATTTGGTTGCAAAACAGGGACTTTTATATACAAATTATAACTATCCAGTAATAGTTAATATCTCAGACATGTGCCACAAACATTATTTTCTGATTCCCACTCATAAATATCATATTGTATAGTATATCAGAATTTTATATGAGGGTAAATTATATTTATTGGTCGAATAACGTCTTCTATTCCAAACCACTTTTAAGTACATAAAAAGTAGTATAAAAAGTAGCATTAGTCATTGTACTTATACCCACCAACATTTGTTTCAGACAGGGCATGAATGGAAAGGGCGTTTGGCAATCATGTTAATCGAATAAAGTTTCCCATTCCAAATATTTTTTTTCTTTGCTTTTAAAGTCAGTGCTTAATATAGGTATGGCTACCTCTATTCAACGTATGTATCCACTAACGTAGTTATTTAGTAAAACAAAAAAATTCAGAATAAAACGTAATAGTTTCACTAATTCAAATTATTTTAATTGGATTGACATCAGCAGGGAAATCGTATAATTGACCATAGTTACTAGGAGACTTCTTGGCGTATTTCTTGTAATATAAAATGTTGGGCTCATGTTAAACTTGAATGTATTAAGGGATTTTAATTCCCGTCGGTTCTATGAGGTGTAAATGGCAGCCAACCATTCCCTCTTCCATTCTTCTGACTTGGTTAATATTTCTGCTCCTTTTGGAATAACTGATAGCTCAAATATTATCATTACAATGGCCATTGAAGGCATCAATAAATAAAAGGGCATATTCAATATGTGGTACATTTTCAAAGCAGCAAAGTTACAGATTAAATTAATGGATAGCATTGCAACAAAAAACGAGGCACAGACTTTTTCCATCACCCCATTCCACAAAGTGTTTATGATTTGAAGCTGTCGGTATATTTTTAAAGAAATTGTAAAGCAGGGAGGGTACTTTTTGTTTGACGGTGACATTAGCTTTAAAAAACTCAAGGTTAAAGTCAGATAAAAGATAGACGCAAATATCCAAGGAATGAGAGTCATCGCAGCTTGGAAGGCCCCATAAACGTATATAGGAAAAATAAATAAGCGTACAACATAATGGCCCTCGAATTCTCCCAAAATAATTTTTAATATCGGAGATAGTGGATGAAATTGAGACCAGGACAATAACATGGCACCCAAAATTCCAATGAGGCAACAAAATGGAAGGATTAATTTCATGAATATCCCAATGAAATATTCCAGTCCGTCAGGCTTTTCATCTCTCGTCATTGCTAAAAATACAATTTTAAGTTCAAAAAATAATGTTGCAGTATACATTAGGAATCGCGCGGGACCTATAATATTTAGGGATTTTTGTAACACTTTTTCCACTTTGGCCTTTTAAAAAGCCGTTTTGATGCCTTACATAATATCTTTTAAGCAATTGAATTGAAAAACTTGATAATTAAATGTTACAAAAATTTAGTTGTGAGACAGAACTTATATAAAGCTTATATACCTTTGAGCATGCTATCAGAGCGGAATATTAAGTTCAACATTTGCAGACACTGATCTCCATATATAATGAAGGCAATCACGGAATTAAAAGGAGCCAATAACAATGCTTCGAAAAAGAGAATTATTATGACTTGTTGTGTTGACATCGGAGGCACCGTTGACATGATTTGCAAAAAGAGCATGCCTAACATGCACAGAAAAGAGATGCAAATAGTCAAAAATCCACAAAACCAAATGAGTTTACCATACTTATCCTTTTTAAGAGTAGCTTCCCAAGATTCCGGGTCGAAATTCACTGGCATATACCGAAAAAATGAGCTAATTGTAAAATAATCCTTCCAAGCATCTCTCATACGCTGGCTGCTCATTCTGATTTTTCATAAATGTGTATAGAAAGAGCAAGTTCAAATATTCTGATACTGACTGAAAATTAGGACGTAAATACTTTTCAATTGATTTTACAGGATTCGACAATCTGCTGCTATTTATTTTTAATTGTGATGAATTTCAGTCTAAAATTTTGCAGTTCTGTGGGGTTTTGCGTTTGATAAGAGGTTAGAAGAGAGTCGACCGTATATGACATAAATTAAAACATTACTACTTCGTAATACTTTTTAAGTAGGTACCCTATGTTTGTTTGGCTATAATTTCTTAAGCGACTGTGGATAAAGTATATTAAAAAAAATACAATTTACTTGTATATGTAACATCCTAAAATAATCTACATATTTCATTATAATAATACTATACAGAGTTGCAATAATAATATATGATAGAAAATAATTTAATAGATACCTACGGAATAAACGGCAGGCTAAACTTTGTTTGCATTTATGTAAGGTTTTGTAGTAGCAGGGATTCGATTCGTAGTATTGGATCCAGATATGATTATGAGTCGCTTATAGGATGGTAACTAAAATCACCGTAACCTCGCCTTGACGCGTGAGTGAACGTGCTCCTAATATTGCAATTATATTATGAACCACATATTATGCGAAGTAAATCAAAAATGAAATAATGTCATGTTTATAATGGAAGTATATGACAATCATAATTATTTCGAGTGTTATATGTTTTGTTGAAATTGGATGACAATAAAGCAATTACTTAGGTACCTATATACTTAGTAATTATTTCTTTTACTTCCTTCAGTTTCATGCTTCTTCGCGGTTGCAAAAGAGGGACTTAGAAAATAGATGTACGCTATAATAGTTGATATGTAAATTTTCTTATGACATGTTTACCTGCTTTTCACTCATAAATATAATGTTGTATAGTATAGTAGAATTTTATATGAGGTTGGCAATTGTATTTATTGTTCGAATAAAATTACTAATTTCAAAACCTTTTAAAAAGGACATAAAAAAGGTATTTATCCCTTAATAGTTATTGTACTTATCCCCTTCCACGATTGTTTCAGGCAGGGCATGAAAAACTCAACTTTTTGACTTTTTTCTTATTGCATTTTTGCTTGCCTTTTGCATATTTTTGCCCATTTGGAGGCTAATTGAAAGCCAAACGATACAGCGATAAGTTCTAATTAAAAGGCCCTTGCAAAAGGGCAAAAAGTTTCCCAATTTCCCAGCGGAAAACAAAAGGCCAAGTGGGTGGGAAATCAAAGAATGGGGTGGGATGAAACAAAAAATTAAAAAGTATAAAAATATTCGGTAATAACACTGAAATACTAACATTTAATCTTCAAATATACCTACTCAAAAAACATTATTTTAATTATGTTAACTATTTGTACTCACATAATGTTGACATTTCATTATTTTTATTTTTTACTTGTATATTATGAAAGAGAATGCAGAATGCATTTTTATGTACCTACGTGAATTTTTTAAAAGAGTACCTACTGCAGTTTGTCAATTATCGCTTGTTGTTTTCATTTACCATATCACTTTTTCATTCCCCCAATTTTCCAATACCTCCCACTTTTCCCATGTCCCTTTCAAAATGGGATGGAAAATTGGTCTAATCCACACCTTACCAACCCTGTGATAAGGGGCAATGTCCTTCAACTGTTCTATTCTCTATTTAAAAAAAAACGAATAAAGAATATAAAACTAAGATTATGAATTTGGTATGAACCAAAAGTTCAACATATCTTGAGAATTTACATTATTCACACTTTACCGCTTAAAAGTCTTACATCACATCAATTAATTATATTCATATTATTATAAGCTTAATCTTTTGTATGTTATTGTTTCTTTATATAATACTTTTTTACGATTATTTCAACAAAAAATGTGACCACAGAAAATAAATAAAAGAGGCCGGTTATGTGCATAAGGAACAAAGAAAAACTGCTAAGGTAGTCTTGGGAATCATCTGCCATTGTGTCGTAGTTTCCATTATTTCTTTCCATTTTAGATCTTTTAGCTCCTTGACTGGCTTGTGTTCTTTCTCCGATCAAAGCCCAATAGCCAATTAAGCCACTTGATTGAAAGCCTGTGATAATTCTGTTAAGTGGACCTAATTCAAAATAATTCAATACTTCATTTATAAATTTTATAGCTATCATTCAATTAATGTTATGTAGAAGTAATTACAGATGCAAAAGTAATGGAACCACAATTATACAAAAAATTGTAATTTCTATGTCTTAGAATTATCGACGGGGAAATATGTGTGTCTTGAGGCACAAATATCAGCATATTTATGTGGCATAATATTTGTGTGGCAAAGTTGCGACACCACAAAACGTTTTCGTAACCAGACGTAACCATGTAAAAACTTGATATTTGCTAGCGATTACCCCTTGCGATGGGGATGAGAATGTGGCCCCAGGTGGCTAAGTTTAGAGGGGCCGAATTTCAATTAATATACGATACTTGTGATTTGGTTTTTAATAAAGTGAAACCCAAAGCAATTTAAAATTAAGAAATGTATTATGGACTTTTTCTTTGGAAAGCCTACAATAATATTTGTTTTGCATTTCACAAAATAAGGTAAAAATGCTTCCTTCCTTTCTTTGACCTCTATCATTAATTTATTAATTTCTTAATTAGGTAGTTAATAATAGGTACTTAATTAATTCTGTTACACTCTATTTTAATTTTTTACACAATGGACTTACCAACGAGTTCCGGAAATAACTTCGAAACACCAATTCCAGCAATAATTGTAAACAACGAGTCTTCAGAAAATACAAACAATCGAATTCTGTTGAAGTCTGTGAGTTTCATTATTGCCATAGCTTCTAGAACTGCTTTGTATCCCAAACAGACACTGTCCCAATTCAAAATATTGCGATAGCACTGCATATGAAAAAATAATTTTGTCGAATAAATAGTTATAGTCGAATAAATTTACTTAAAAAAAGTTTAAAAAAATGTAGACATGAAAAACGTTTGTAATTAAAGCATTTTTAATCAAAACAAAATAATTGAGCATCGGTGATATAACATTTTGGGGATTTAGCATTTAAATGTGTAACATATATAATCTGAAATACAACTTACTTGATCGCTGAAGAAAAACAATGGCTGAACTCGACTTGATATTCTGTTAGTAATATCATTATTAGCTTCTGAAAACAAAGCTTGTACACTTCCCTCGTAAAGAATGGCTCCTACATTAAAATGTGAATATGCTAGCTGTTTAAAATTTCTTGGGGGAAACAATAAAGTGGGCTTAACAAGAGTCGGAATCAAATTCGATTTATAGGCACATGTGAGAACAATACAAGATAACACCCAAATTCCAAATATTGTCTGATTTTTTGAGTCCTGAGATATTTTCGACAATTGACTCTGGTGAACAGACTGTTCAAAAAGAGGTTGAATGACCTGTACCAAATTAAATGAATGCTCCAGAGACTGAAATGTAATATTGTTTGAAAAATGAAAGGAGGAAATTAAGTATAAGACGCCGACAATCAATAAAATAGAAATGATAATGGCTACCCACAAATAATATTCAAATGGGATAATCAGAGCATCGAAAGATTCCATTCCCCGTTGTTTAGGAAGGGCAGTGATGAAAGCGATTTGATCATAGTATGTGATTTTTGAAATTATGCAAATTTCTTCTTTTCCAGCTATAGGGACTGTTATGGAGCTAGTATGAGCTTTTCTTTCTTCTAAACCAGCAAGATAGTCATCCCAATTACCATCTTCATCCCGACTGGCTCTCGGTGGCGTATAGATTTCTGTATACACAAATGTCGCATTAAGTCGTTGGGACATTTCGTAAAAATTTGGCAGTAAGAAATCATACCATTTCTTAGTCTTGTAAAAAAAGTTCAAGACATTTTCCATTGTGCCAGGTTGACAGTATATTGAAAAGGGTTTTCCCTTAAAATCAATTTGCGGAGTAAAATAAATTCCGGGTAATACTTGTCCCTTGTCGTAATTATACGGAACTTCTTTGATATCCAAAGTGATTTTTCTTTGTATTCGTTGAACTTTATTTACGGAATTACCATCGTTTAATAACAGTTGGGCAGTCTCCATTCTTTCCCAGTGGGAATAAAAGTAATTTTCAGACGTCACATTAGAATCGCTAAGAAATAAATGCACAAGGAATTTATTTCGAGATTGAAACTGTCCAGGAATTAATTTCGATTCAGAAAGAAACGGAACAAATAAATTTACGGAGAAGAAATATACCAAACTGCAAGGACGAATATGATGAAACGCAGATAGATAATTATGAATATCATTGAAGTATTTCACAGCAAATATTTGAACAGGATTCAGTTTTAGATTGTCTTGATGAAGGATGATTTTGGTTATTTCCTCGGTTATATTTCGTATTAAATCATTATCTTCATGAATTATAACAGATGAACATATTTCTGGTTTACTTTGACCAACTATTGCTTTTTCAATATCCTCAAGGAATTCTGCTAATGTGAGAGTTATCCCTTCCACTGATCCTGTTGCAATCCCAGCAGGCCATAAATTGAAATGGATGAAGAGGAAAATTATTTTTGTTAAATGTAACAAAGAAACCATTATAATATTATAAATTTGGAATTATCATAAAATTAGTAGAAAATTCTTCTTATAGAAGTTGTTGAAGTTGTTGGTAGTTATTAATAGTGATTTTTGATAGCCATCAGTACTCTTGCCAAACATGCATATTGCAATTTTGCAATAGCGATTAAATTGGAATGAGTGTTGAAGCAGCAAACCTTTTATCAGTTTCGATCACATAAAATATTTATGCTTTGTTTATTCAAAGTCTGCGGATATTTGCATCAGTGCACACAAATTGACACTTCAATTGTATCTAAAGGAAGTATATTCGAAGCATAATGGCCACAAAATGTGAATAGTTAAAATAAAGCTGCGGGTGTCTGTCAGATTTGATTGAAAAACAATTTCCATTAAAATTCGCTGCTACCTAAGATCCATAATTTCTAATATTTGATACTTTTACGGTTTGAATTTTGAAATAAAAATGACATTTCTATTATTCTAATGTAACAAAAGTATTAAGAAAATTTTTAATGTAACAAATGGGTAATTTATAGCACATAGTCAAAACTTTTTCATGTCTTTCAACATTTAACAATAACATTGAATTCATAGAAGCCAAAAAAGAAACTAAAACTAAAAAACTATTCTCAGGGAGCCAATAATACAAAAAAACACAATAGTCCGTGTGTAAAATAAAGTTCCACGATGCTCATTGTTCCATTCCTTCCATTGTATTTTGCTTTTATTTAATACAGTGGATAGTGTTATAGTTAGCATCTCTAAATATCTGACTGATATGACTTATGAAATGAAATTAAATGGAATACTAAACAGGAAACATTTTATCTGACATGGAATATGCTGACAGTTAAGGGCAATGCAATGTGGGAAGACAATAAGCTATATTCATAGAAGAGCAATTTTACTTAAATACTTTCGTTACTTTTCAAAACCAATATTTGTTGGCGCACATATCTAAACTAATACACAATTTAAGTTTGAAAGGAACTGTCTGTTTCATGACACACCCCTATCACGTAGAAAGTTGTGAGAAAAGTATGCATTATATTGCACTTACGTTAGGAAATTCAGCAAAGTTTCTTCTTTTCACATAGAAAACTCTTAACTACGAGACAAGACAAAAATACATACAATCAATTACAATAAATAACGTTATTGTAATGTTTCCAATGAAATGTGACCAAATAAAAAGCCACATTTTAGTTTATGTCATAACAGTTCTCAATAGTTTTTGTAGTTTCAAGGTTATAGGTGACACAACTGTCAAATAGTTACGTCGTAGGAATGAAGTTACCATTTATTATATAAAACCTATACAAAATTCTGAAGAGTTTTATGCACGCATTGCAAAGTTCTTACAAATTTGTTAATTAACTTGTGGGCAAAAGGATTTTAATTAAAATTGCACATTTACTTTTTGCTAGGCTAAAAAGATAAAATCAAAAAAATTACAAGTTGTATGCAAAAGCCTTATTAATTCTCTAGTTAATTAATAAGTCTAGTCTAGGACGTTCATATGTAGGGATGGAAGGTGCATAAGAATATATTACATCTTCCCTCACAAATATATTATCGATGCTTTGAGACACAGCTCATTATTTCTCCTTCCTGGATTATTTGAATAAGACAATTTTCACATAATAATTACACCAAGATATTGCTCAATTGAAAACTGAGCTGCTGTGTTTATTTGTCTAGTTTAATTTGCACACAAAATATTACTAATTTATAATTACAATTCAATTTGGTTTACTGTCTTTCGCAAACAGATACAGAAGTGAATTTGGATAAAATTATAACATCAGTGGAAATAACAATACATAATGACAACATTTGTAGCCACTGACCATTGAAAATCCCTGAAACATTCAGGATCGGATATATAACGTAGAGAAAATATTAGTTCATAATTGTGGGGAGTTTAGTTTGTTTGCGTAATTCAAATAATCCAAGCGAAGGCCGAACTATTTACTTATTAGTCGTTAGTTGTCTTGTATGTTTTTTGCTTTTTCGAAATCCTCCAGGCAAATGGCTGTCCCTATCTGTTGTTCGAAAAGGTAATACTCTGATTTGAAATCCACAGATTGTGAAAGACGGCTGTATTCAAAGTCTTGATCTCCATTCCAATTAAAGCGACCAACGTAAATACGATGTAAAAATTCAGGGTTGCTATTTTGAATTTCCAAAACATCTAACATTCTGTTAGAATCTGAGATTTTGAGAAATAAAACTAATTCCTTGGTTTGAATAAGCGTGCTGCAAATGTTCTCAATGTCATGAAAGGAATATTTCAGTAAAACAAGTTTGTCGATATCTAATAGTTCAATCAAATCTAGGGGATTGGCAATTCTAAATCCTTCAAGTTTAAGTATCTTCACAGATTGAGGAATCCAGGACAAATTAAGCCAGAATTGATTATTTTTTAGGTTTTCCAATTCTAGAGCAACTAAATTGGGACAATCATGAAAATTGTAGATTGTGGATGAGCAGAAATCAGTAACAAAATACAATCTTAAATAATGGAGGTTTTGTAGAGTAAATTGTTGGGTTGCAAAACAAGAGTCTCGCCTAATGTACTCAATGAACAATTTTTCTATTGACTGTGGCAGGACTGAGAGATCAACATTGGATTCCGTTAAATGGAGCTCCTTAATTTTCATATCCGTTTTTTCAATAAATGGATCTTCAGATATTTTCAACCTATTCACAGTCCATGTGCAAGTATCCCAATTAGTCATTATGACTCGAGGCAAACAGAGATAGTCCAGAATTAAGTTTCCACTCAAATCTAATTCATAATCCGTTTCTTCCGAGTCACTTTCCAAAATAAGTCTTTTCAGATTAAACAAATCAAACGCGTCATTGATGCAAAAAGACGGCAACTTATTCCCATTTCTAGTAAATGACACACAATATAATTCTAATTCGATGGGAGTGATTTTTTCATCTGTGAGATGGACATCACAATATTTCAGATTTAAGATTTTCACTCCGAGTATAACATTAGTGGGAATCTGTAGAATGCATGCGGGTTCGTCTTCGTAATCAATTTCTAACTTTGTATTGTAATTTGTATCTGCGTCAGCTAATGGTGAGTCAGCGATCCATTCAGATAGATCAAAACTGGCCAAATTTTCTCCTGCTTCGTATTCTAATTGCAAATCTTCCAGTTTGAGCTCTCGTATATTCTTTTGTTCACGGTCAAAAAATTCACTCAGCTCCTCAACTGTCCATGTGTATTCCATTGTGTTATAAATCCTGAAAGCTGTGAAAGGAATGTTTTTTGACGTTTCATAAAATGTTGCAAAAAATCCAATTGGTGTCTTGTGACAGAACAAATTATCTTCATCATCCATTTCCATTTTTATGAAGGCGATTCGAGCACGACTTTTCAAGAAGTTTAGTGCAATAGTACTCCATAGTTTCGAAATTAGGCGACAGATTCCGATATTCTGGACATTTAGAAACTTCAGGACACATCTTATGATCTAGATCAATAAATGAACATCTTGAAATAATTTCATCAAGATATACAACATTTTTGATGTAATGTACCAAAGTTATTATTTCATGCTGAAAAATATCATAAGGTCACTTACTAGTTCAATCTTCATGGGATGTCTAGCATCCAGATCATCATGAACGGTTTTAAAGTATATTTTTGTATCCTGTAATTAATCATAAGTTATAGTAAACGATTGTGGTAATAACATGGACTTGCATTGTAATCCTTTCAACTTCTTCTACGCTGAATAGCCGTCAAACATTTCCTTTTTTAATCTAAGTATATATATACATGACTTGTAAAATTGTAAAAAGTAACATGACAGTATTATAAAACGCTAGAAACAGTGGCTGTGTAAGACAAGAAATTACAAAATTAAATAATTTGTCCATTGTCAGGAATTGGGATTACACAGTCATTTAATAATTAATACACACTAAAATATATTGTAAACCTGTAATGTGTGACAACAAGACAAGTAAACTGATAATCATTTTTAAACGATAATTTGTATTTTAGTTTAGTCTCACGATATAAATATTGGTTATCAGTATTGACCCAAATTGTTAATACTTAATTATTGAATCCCTGGGCATTGCTACTTACAAATGATTGCTTTTCCTCCTCAGAAATAAGCCCCCTTTGATAAACCTTGGCCACAATCAACGAAAGAAATTGATCTTCGTCCCATCCGGTTTCATTTAATATTTCTTCCATTTCATTAAAGCATCTGAAGGACCAGAACAATCTTGCAGCGTTGTCCTCACACTCCATATTTTGCATCAATTTAAACAATTCAAATATTTTGTCCTTAAATGTTTTCTTGGCTTCCTATTACAGAAACAAATCCAAGATTTATGCATTATTAAGGATATTTTACCATTTTTACTTATGCTTCTTGGATAAAAGTTGTAATTTACAAACTTAATTTAGGCATATACGCTTCCGGTAAGGCAGACATGTGAGATGAAGCATTAATTACAATAAAATAGAAGACCCAATTTTCATGAACTTTGGGTTCGAAAATGAGCAAAATGTGATAAAACGTTACTTCAATTTTTTGTTGTTTATTTAGAAAGCCGAATTGTTCTTCCATTTCAGAAGGGGAATAGATATTGGTTGAAAAAGAAAGTTTCAATAATCAACAACAACAGTATCGCTGATATCATTGATCATTGCAAATCAGCATTTGACTTTCAAATTTATAATTTATTTGACTTCGAAACTGAAAAAAATTATATAGTTACAAGCAATTACAAACTTACAATGCGTAATTTCTCTTTCTCCGTCACCCAACCATTTTCAAAGCTATGTCTCAAAATCAGAGAGAGAAGTTTAATTTGGCTTCTTTTTTTGTCGCCGTGATCCATAAATTCCATGACGCTTTCTGATTGATGCGTGAATTAAAAAAATTATATCTTTGGAATAAATAGTCAAAAGACAAATCTGAATCTAATAATTAACTGTTAACATACGATGACGAAACTGAAGGGTGAGGATTGAGGATGACGATTGATATGATTTAGAAAAACCAGTGACTACTGTGGCAATTCAAAGTTTAATGCGCGGTTCGCTTTCTTTTTAATTGGAACGTAGCAGAAAACAATTGGGCTCGTCGAAGGGACCCGACACCCGACGCGAAGAGACCCGACGCGAAGCCACCCGACGCCCAACGCGAAGCCACCCGACGCCCGACGCGAAGAGACCCGACGCCCGACGAAGCCACCCGACGCCCGACGAAGCCACCCGACGCCCGACGGGTTTGTCCAAAATTTGAAAATAGGGACGTGTATGTGTATAAACACGGCCTATATAGGGGTACTTTTATTTTTCTTTAGGTTAGGTTTGTCCAAAATTTGAAAATAGTGATGGGTAGGTGTAGAAACACGGCCTATATTGGGGTATGTTTATTTCTATTTAGGTTAGATTCGTCCATAATTTGAAAAAAGTGATGGACAGGTGCCCAAATACGGTCCTTATTGGGTTATATTTATTTTATTTTAGGTTAGGTTCGTGGTTTTCGACACGTCGGGCGTCGGGTCTCTTCGCGTCGGGAGTCGGGTCTCTTCGCGTCGGGTGTCGGGTCTCTTTGACTAGTATTTTGACCCGTCCTACGGACGGGGAAGTCAATCGACCTACAGCAGTAACAAAACTTTTGAAATTTTGATTTTTTTAAACTGCACACACACGCTCAAAGAATATACTTTAAGCGATTCGACACATTTATGTGTTCCAAGAATACCCACCCCTAACCCGATCCAGATGGTTTGGACCACTCTCAAAATAGAAAAAGGATTCGTTCTGATACGAACACACGCTCAAAGAATATCTTTTAAGCGATTCGACACATTATGTGTTCGTAAAGTACCCACCACTAACCCGATCCAGATGGTTTGGACCACTCTCAAAATAGAAACGTATTCATTCTTAAATGAACA
>JAAAYG020087225.1:0-36111 GCA_009936455.2 Tomocerus minor | reverse complement strand
TCTCAAACCGTTCGTGAGTTATCGTGTTGGCAGACGGACGGATGGACGGACAGACAGACAGACAGACAGACAGACAGGGCATTCCTATAAAGTAGCTACCGCTACTTAATAATGCATATGTATTATACAGTCCAGCAATAAAAGCAAACTTTGCAAACAAAACCACCAGATGTGAAAATGTCAATTCGTCAGTGAAGAAGAGGGACCGCCGGTCGCCAGGCTCTTAGGAAATATTCCCTGTTCTAATTTACTAATTTTGCATCGAACGTTTTAAACTTAGTCAGCAGTCAGCAGCACCGGAACTGTTCTTTTTGTCAAAACGCATAAAGCCGAACGCATTAAATCTGCCTACCTATTTATTTCGTTAAGCATGGCTTGGCAAGAATTTTATTGTTCAATGCTCAGTGAGAGCAAGTACTAGGGTAGATAATGTAGTGACTGTAGTCGTAGTGTACATGTCATGTCATGTCCATTCTATGACTCATCTTGGATTCATTGTTTATTCACCAAATTATGCTCTTTCATTATTTTGTCAACTACACAGTGAACTACTAGCTACCCTGAAATAATAGTGAATAGAACGACTACAATCGCATGAACATCGCACATTCCTCTAATAATGTAAACTTTAGGGCCCAGGTACAGGACATGGTAGTCCAATAATATGGGCCTAGTACTCCTTATTAGACACCCTCGCTACACTACAAATAATATACGCGACGATCCATGTCTATCCATGCCTTATATAAGTACAAGTGCTTAGCAAACGCGAAAATTGATATGTTGGGTGGAGACGTGACGTGATGCAATGCAACTTGATTTGCAAAATTTCGACGGCAACGTTTGTAAATTATTGGGATTCAAATGTACAGCTCAATGAGTATTACATTTTTATATTGCGATGTAAATGACGACTCTACCATAAGTACGCAAAAATGCAAATCGCGATTGCATTGAAAGAATTGTATCGGAAATAGACAATATAGGTCAAATGCCTAATCGATTATACATAGGCGGTTTTTTATATTTTAGAGAAGTATTTAGTTTATATGCAAGAACCAATAGCAGTTTACACAATTTTTGTTAATCCAAGTACCTATTGCCATATTTAAAGCTGTAATCCCACGTCTCTTTATCTCACCCATAATACAACACTATCGCATATTAGAAACTACAAACATGATATGTAAAAACATTTTCCCATTCAATCCTTTGACTATATACCATAAATAATTGTGTTTGTTAAAATACATTTACTATCTTAGCCACCAACAGGGGCTAAACAGTAAAATATTGATAAAAATAACATTTACTAGCTCATGACCATGTTTTAATGATGCTTTTAAAAAAGAGAGATATTTTGAGTTCATTTGGGCTAAAATCAATATAATTCAGTGACATTTTTTTGTTTACAGCTTTTGAATGAATTTTCCTGTACAATATCCAGTCTTATGAAATATGAAACTAGACTTGTCTTACTGTGATGTTTTGACTATTACTCAGGAATTAAATCAGTTCATATAATATAGTTATTGGTATCTTGCATTCTCATGCTTGGGCTGAGACAGTTTCCAAGCTGCAACAGACTTTCTGCATTACCCCAAACTTTGGCGAACCTCATACAAAAATATTATTGACATGCAGAATACATATCCATGTTATTTACAAATGGGATAATATATTGAAAATTCTGTACTGCGCAGAGTATACTGTAAAATGGCCCTATTAAAATGTTATGTGCCATGGAAATAAATTACCTTATAGTGGTGAGCTGATTATTGTCAGCATTATCTTCTGAAACGGATTCGGGTGGATTTTCAGAGTCTTCAGCCTTAATATTTGGCAGAGTTGAATCTTCATTGTCATACGTATCAGGTTCAGTTTCCGTCCTCGCTATTTCTGCAGCTTCATCTGGAACTATACTTAAACTTTTGTGTATAGCACAACTTTGAGGATTATCACTCTCACACTGGCAAGAGCCAAGTTCTGTGTTGGGAGCATCTTCATTTTCTGACATTTTGAGTCAACTCTCGGTTTGTGTCTGAATGAAGCCGACTGAGAAAGTGGAGCAAGGGTAATACTGTAATAATGCTGCGCTGTAATGCAATGCAGGTATGCCTATAGAGATGTACCTATGGGAAATGGTACAGTGCCAAAATCTTAGTGCACGTTGCACAAATGCACTAGTAAATATAAAGTAGAACAGTCCGAGAGCGATAATATCACCAATCTATAACGATAGGAAATAATGAAATCTATGAGGTTGTTCAGTGGAAGGCCAAGGAACTGAGACTGGACAAATCGATGCTAAAGTATCAAATCTCCTTTCCAGTCAGGTTACAGATAAAATGCATATTGCTGAACTTAATCACTGAAAATGGGCGTCTCATCTGCATTTCGTTAGTCTACAGTCAGTAAAGATGTAAGTTGTGCTCTCTGGACTCTGCAGCGCTATCGCCCCACATAAATCGTTGCCGTCGATTTTTAGACAGAATGAAATTGACTAGACGGAGACACAACCAAGTCAATTAGAGCCAAGGTGATTAGTCAAAATAGCAAGTAAAAAATTATTGCACGTGTTTATGCACAAGAGAAAACGGTGTGAAAACACGAGGATATACAGCAGCTTAAGAAATCTGTTTATTCCTTAATCACACAATCACAAATTATTTATTTAAATAGATAATAATAATAATTATGTAAACACGAAATTACACTAAATCGGATTTGCTTTTGTCTGCACCAAAATTATTTATATGAAGTGGAAGATGAATTGGGAAAAAATGAATTACAGGATTAGAATGAATGAAAAGATTTTCAGAAGAGGTACTACAGCCTGGATGATGGTGAGAGTGACTCGATGTTTAATAATAACGATGAATTCACATTTGCAGAGTGGGTATAAAACATTTCATCTTATGGCTTCATCCTTCTTCCTACTCTACAGCGTACTTTCATTTTGGATGTTATTCCATCGTCCTCCTCCACACAACATTTGCCATGTGTACTTCTATTACTTTTCTCGACTTAAGAAATCACTGTGATCTTCAATGTCTCGGCCTTCGTTGTGAGACTTTTTATTACATACTCGTGAGCGATTCTGTACTCTATCGAACTGCAGGACTGGCTTTCGCTTTACAGACTAGTATTTGCTTGATGTTTGTTGTCTTGCTATGCATATAATGATTTCTGCTGTAGTATACAAGAATAAGAAGCAAGTGAACTTGAATTGTCAGGTATGTACATGCAAAATGTGCTAATTCACACAGTACACGGTCAGTCCAATGTCAAGAAGACAAAACTAAAACTGCATATCATATGGAGAAGCATACAATGCATATGCAAGGATGCATAGCATTAAATACTAGCACTAATAATAATATCTATGTATGTTGAAGGTGGAAACGAAACCAGGCCGAAATGGAACGGGTTATCATCTTGGTTAAATTATATAAACCAGTAGGTATCTACCCAATTTTCTTTTGAAAACGTGTTAGGTATGATTTGTATCCTTCGAAATATTATAGTTATCTTTATAGTAACACTGGGGGCCAAGAAAACCATTGAGGCTAATTGAGTCTTAATCCATTTCGAACCGTCGTATATCCTTAAGCTATGGTTTACAGGGTAATATGCGAAAAAAATTTAAAGTTTTCCATAAGGGTTGCATTTATGAAGCTTTGCTCCCCAGGACGAGATATGTAATTTGTACAAAATTTTCCAACAAAGACTCCGACAGTTTTACAAATCATACAAAACTGGAAAAAATGTCAAAAACATTTTTTTTTAAATCTACGAAACATGTTTCTGAAATCTGCTATTTTGTTTTACTCAATATGCGATAAAAATTGAAACACATTTTTGCAATACATTTCTCTTAATTCAAAAAAAATCTTTCTGATACAGAATTTCAATTTTTGAAATTGGTATATGATATTTTTGCATCATTATTGTACGTTTTATCCAACTGTCGGAATCTGGACTGGTATTATAAACTAAACACCGTATGGCGGCCCAGCGGAAAATCTGCTTATTTATGCAATCCTTATGGAATTTTAAAAACCTTGTTGCACTCACCGTTTTACATGTCTCAAAAACCATGGAAATCACACCTTGAAATCCAGACAAATAAATACATTACGCTAATGCAATTCAACTTTTCCCGATTCCAGCATTGCTACAGTGGTGTCGTTACAATACTGTTACACAGGGCAATTATTGTGGTCAACTCATATCCTGTTCGAAAATATTCTGTTGTAAGATTTGAATTGAAACTTTGAAATTCAACAATGAATTCGTGGTTCTTCCCTGGAACTGTTGAACTACAAGTAATTTCCTACTCCATCATCATCATAAAATATTATCTTACGTCATCAATTTCAATGTACAATACCGTTACAATGAACTGCAGTACGTCATAAAGGCCTACAGTACATTTCAATCATAACTCGATCAGTTTTGAATCTATCAGAGCAAACTATAGTTCATTTTGAAGATGATCAATGCAGCGATCTTATTCAAAATTTCACCTCAAAAGGACAAAACCGAATCAGAAAATTGTAACCACAAAATTTTGAATACAAATCCTGAGGCAACTAAACAAAATTTTACGAGTGTCTCCAATCTCCATAATTGGTCCCACCACCTAGTAAGGGTCTCTACTAATTTGAAATTATTACTGTTATACTTTATTTTAGGAATTCTAATCCTAACTTAGGATTGATATGGTGAAATAATAAAATTTTAATTCGTTCTTATTACATTTAGAAGAACGAAAGAACGACACAATATGAGTTGATCATGTGTTGTTAATCCTTTCGTTCTTATTCCTGTACCTTAGGTACCCATCGATCAATAAAAGGCTATTCACAGCAAATGCAAATGGGGCGACTCGTACTGCCAAACTGCTTACTTATATATTTACATTGAAATCAGCCAATTTTAAAAATGAATACATATGTAAACAGGTAAATAGGTAAACAGGGTTGAAGTGAGAGACGGATGGCACATTTATTGCCTATTAACTTTCACTGCAGGTGAATAAGTTATCCCGCCAGTAACCTATTCATCTTCTTATAGAGGTTAGCGTGTTCACCTGTAGTGCAGGTGATTAAATAGGTAAATATGTGTGGTGTACGACCCTTATTTTAGCAAGCAACTAACCCGTATAGACAATACAGAGAATATACAGACTACTACTGCAAACTACAGACAGATTGGGCCGGTTTGGGTTTCTTGAGAAATTCAATTCGTGGCGCATTTCCGATTAAAGGTGATCAGTGTTGAAGTCGCTTATGTTAGGCTGAAAGCACACATATTGCCCGAATTGTAGTTGTTGTGTCGGAGACTTTCAGACACCTACGAAGAATGAATCCTCCACATAACCGCCGCCTACTAAAGATAAACTTTACACGAGGAAAGAACGACCATCTCGTTATCTTTTACACGTGATAATTTTTTACCATTTCAAAGATAAATTGTGAGCTGTGACGTGAGTGTGACTTTGAGTGATCTTGCAATAATTGCTAGATATTACATTAGTAATTATTTAAGCATCGGTACGATTTTGTTAATGAAATTAAGAATAAAAATTAATCTAGCTTTTGTATTTTTATTATTCTGTGTCTTGTGATTATACTTGTAAAGGCATTATACACTTATAATTAAATTTTTATATATTTTCAGACACCTAATCTGACAGCCGAAGTCAAATTAATTGCAGGCAATTGTATTTGAGATTCGTTAGTAGGCTGACGACTGAGTTTGAACAGGTTCTCCCGAGTCTGCCTCGTATTCGACGTTTGGGTGTTGAGGTGACATAATCTGTAGAAATGGCTGTTAAAGCATTTACGCCGAATTTTGTATCAATATTAAGTCATAGACTGCACCCAAGACACATTTATTTTGTGAATACTGTAAAGAAAAACCCTTACAACAAATTGTCATTTGGAGAGGAGTTTCATCAGTCCTGCCGGATAGGATCTCGTTATTTCTTAACAAATCAGTATCACATTTTCCAGCCTCTTTCCTGTCGTTTTCTTCATTCTGGAAGTCCCTTGTACGCAGTAAGCAATGATTCGGAGGCCAAAAATGAAGTTAGTGTTAAACCTTCGTCTAAAGTTGAAGAAGCTGTCAAAGACTTGAAGGAAAAGCAGAAAACAGCCGTCGTAGAAAAGAAGCGGCCTATACTGAAGAGAATTCAAGACGAGGTATTGATAATTAATGATTTCAATTGGGAGATAAAGTGTGACATCACCTAATTTTATGTCTGAATTTTAGTTGCTTCATTATTATCATGGATTCCGCCTACTTTTTATTGACATGAGAATTGCGGCAGAGCTGGTCTGGCGAATTCTTAATGGGAACACTTTATCGCGCAGAGAACATCGGCAACTTGTCCGAACTACATCAGATGTTTTTCGTTTAGTTCCGTTTTCAGTTTTCATCATTGTACCTTTTATGGAATTATTGCTTCCTGTGTTTCTCAAATTCTTTCCGGGGATGCTTCCGTCTACATTCCAAACAGCAAATGAAAAGGTATACAAACAACATCTGCAACTTTAAACATATCCGTTCTCTGATATTATACATTGTACGATTGCAGCTGATGTAATAATGTTTTTGATAATCTCTCTAGGAAGATAAAATGAAGGCCCAACTAAAAGTAAAGCTAGATATGGCCAGATTTTTACAACAGACATTAGACGATATGGCTCCACAGAATAAAGGGAGATCTTCAGATTCAGCCAAAGATTTTTCTCTTTTTATTGAAAAGGTAACATATCAAAAATTACATTATACATTATGTAATATGATTTATTTCTAAAATTGGTTGATTTGGAGTTGAGGTCTAGGTGATTTATTTTTGGATTACGGAAGTAACATACAACGCATCTCCAGACAACCAAACATTGCATTGTATTTGTATTGACTTTTGTGACTTTTTGATTTATTTTTGTTTGCTTAATTGTTTTTATCATTTTTGACTGTCTTAAACACACAACAGGAAGCTAATCTATACTTAATGTTTAAAGCCGATCCAAACTACCTAGTTAACGGTAAATTACAGTTTAAACGCTCCAGTGTATGAATACTAAAGAAATACTATGATCAGGACCATACGCTACAATTCATAATTTTCGTATGGAAAAGCATTAAAAACTCATAAATAGGGATTAATTTTTTCAGTGCAATTAATGTGCACAATCATTTGCTTAAACTAAAGATTGAGCTTGAAATTGCAAGTTTTTAGTCCAAAGTCGTAACATATTTTTCAAATCATTTGAAATATGTTAAAAGTCATTAGATTTCGAAATACTAAAATAAATCAACGCAGACGTGTAAAATTCTGTATTTCTTGTAAGATTTTTTGTTGCTACAAATAGAAAGAGTCGAGAATTTATGCAGCTATTAAATTGAATTCATAATTCGCTCATGAATCAGCTGGAAGCGATGGACTTCAAAATCAGCCAAATTCTAAGCACATAATTTGGAGAGAGAATAAACTGTAGTAAGTCTTAAAAAGTATAAAATTAGCTGTCAGAAGTAAATGTAAAATTTCCTTTATGACTATCTCCTGAAATTTTCGCATTATGTTGGATTTATTTTATATTAAAATTTGAGTAAAATACAAGTAAAATGTAATTCTTTCATGTAAGAAAACTCATGTAGTTAGCTCCACTCCACTCTTTAGACAAAAAATGTTATATATTTTCTTTAAATGTATATTACTTTCAGATAAGGCAATCGGGAGCCGAAGCTACGAACGTCGAAATTCTAAAATACTGCAAACTTTTTGAAGATGAAATAACACTCGATTCTCTTTCAAGGCCGCAATTAATGGCACTTTGCAGAGTTTTAGAAATCCCTGCCATTGGAAATTCTGCTATGCTTTTATTCCAGTTAAAAATGAGATTGAGGAGTCTAGCAGCGGATGATAAAGTAAACATTTTGTAGCCAAATTACAGCCTCGTTTTAAAAAAATAATACTCTAATCCCTCAAATCATTTATTCAAGGTTATACAAAAAGAAGGTCCAGTCAATTTAACTTTAGACGAATTACAAGGTGCTTGCAAGGCACGTGGGATGCGGGCATTTGGTGTTCCGGAGGATCGTCTTCGCAGGCAATTAGAGCAATGGCTTCAGCTCTCCTTATTTGAAAAAGTTCCTCCTTCCCTGTTACTGCTATCTCGGGCCATGTACTTATCTGAAACTCTGCCAGACACGGCCAAGCTTCAAGCTACCCTGTCGTCATTACCAGATTCGGCGGTTACTAATTACAAATTTCATTGCATATCAAAACTATTAATTCTGTGCATTAATAATTCTGGGCAACATTCTGAGTACAGGATTTTCTTTTCCCTAAGAACTTTCCAACATTCAATTAACAACATTTAATTATTATAATGCATGTGATATTAAAAAAATATGTTTCTGTGAATTTGAATGCCGTCAAATTGCCAAATGTTGATATGGCAAATGTCAGACTGGCAAGAATGAGTGTCAAAATTCACTAAGAAAGCGAGATTGACAAAAACATTCTATCAGTCGCAGTCTGGCAAAACGACTTTCCACGCAGTTATTCGATTATTTTGGTTATTTGATATATATTTGGTTAATTGGTTGTTAAATTAAGTCTATTTGTATGCGCAAGTATATATGTAGAAATAGAACCTTGTTCGTACATTTCATTATCACTTTTGAGAATCAAATCTAAATCAAATCTATGTCACGATAAAAATTGTCTTTTATACACCGATTTATTTAGTTATACAAGTTTTCTTATCCCCAAATACCTAGTTCACCTTTTAAATCCAGATTTTATTTTTCGCCAAACTCAATTTTTATTTTTGCCAATCTTAGTATCTAATTTTTACCATTTGACAAACTGAGGGCAAAGAAAAAAGTCCCAATACGACGTTTGCCAAATTGAAGTACAACCGGAAATTTTACACGATTAGTTAAAATGGAATGCTAGAAAGTTACTTCTATGAATGTTGTCCAAATCCTGTAGTGACTGTAAAATTTGCATTTAGTATTTAAACTTCCATTTTTCTGTATGCAGGCCTTACAAACCAAAGGAGCAATTGGAGAGCGAGAAGGCAGAGTGGACAATAAGGTAAGAATTGAAATTCTTAAAGAGGAAGCGAAGAAAATTAAAGAAGAGAGAGAAGAACAAGAAGCAACGGAGGCCAAGACCGAAGAAGAAGCAGCATCTGCTGCTGCTCCAATAGAGCCGCCTATGTCCACGTTTCTGGGTCCTGACACGACGCCAATGACTGTTGTTTCCGACGTTATAATCGGCGCTCTCGATCGAAAAGTTCCAAATCCAGACAGAGACGCAGAGGTAAAATATAGAATGGAAATTATTTCACTATTTCCACAAATAGAACAATTTTACTGAGCAAAAATTATTACAGTCAGCTGGTGTATCAGCTGCCGACTTGGATCTTGTGGAAAATGCTATTCATACTATCGACCCGAGTAAAAAGATCATGTTAATGGAAAAAGGGGAGTTAAAGGACATCAAAGAGGAAATCCAAGAATATCACGAGGATGTTGAAGATCTCAAATCCTTGGCAAACAAAACTGTTGGTGCTAAAGTGACGGTGAGGGCTGTTTATTTTTTAATCTATAAATCCTGCCAAAGCAGATGAGACGAATTTGAAAGCATTATCATTTTTCCACAGGTGAAGGAGTCCAAGGGCGCTCGTTTACTTTTCAAAAAGTTAAATGCCATGATTTCTGAAATTGACGGTGAAATGAAAGCTCAGACTTTTGACGCACAAACGTTAGTACAAACTTTTTTAATCTTTAAAATTACGCTCTAGCATTTTGCAAAAGTATTAATTATTAATTGCGATATTATGATCACAGACAACTTGTGGCGACAGAAGACTTGATGAAGGCAATTCAGAAGTTCCAAAAGGATCCCGAACGATTGAAAAACATTTCTGACTTACTGAAACATCTTGATGAAGACAAAGATGGAAAAATTGAAGTGGATGACATTCTTAAGGTACGTCGCTGGGAATCGAATCTAAGATTAATTTAATGCAACTATTTTAACTGCATTACTATTACTATAATCTATTATAATTTATTTGCAGCTGGTCGAGTTAATCGGTCGAGAAAACGTAACATTGACACCTAAGCAGTTAGAAGAGGTCATAGTGCTCCTCAATAAAGAAGAACTGTTGGAGGTAGAAGCTAATAAACAAATAAAAATTGTGCAAAAGAGTCCATCTGCACAAGGGGGGCCACCCCCAGTATAGTTTTTAGTAACTGTTCATTAAAATTGTAATAAATTGATGTAATAAAATCTGTTGGAAATTGGATACAATAACATTCTAATCAAAATAATATTTACGCTGTGAGTTTACTAAATAAAACCTTTGGGATTCTGTTAAGGTAGCATTTACGCAAATGTGCAAGTAGTTTAAGCATAATGTATGATATTTATTCTACAAATTAACAAAAAACCAAAACAATGTCCTTTATTATGATTTAAAAAATTCATTCTCTTTACATAGCATGGAAATAAATGGGAAAATGGAAACATCTAAGGGAGTGACATATTGTAGGTCAAAAAACCTTTTCGAAAACTAATTTGCTCTTGTTTTTTTGAGCTACATTATGTCGCGCTGCTTACGGCCTCTCATTTTCTCATTTAATTCCACGCAAAGTTAAGTAAACGAGTTAATTCAAAATACACCGTAGTGGAAAATTAAAACTAGTAAATTAATGAGAGCATACATACATTTACAATAGGGAATATAATGAATGAATAACGACACATTTATTGTAGATTATATGCTGCTGAAAGTCTACAGAGCAAGTCCAGGATCTCAGTTCATAGTTTTCTTCTATATGATTGAAAAGAGTCTTGAATCTTGTATATAGTATACGTGCTATTTAGCTGGAAAAAGAGAAAGTTCATATTGATTGAAAATAAAGTTTAATCCATAGTAGGATTAAGGAAGGTCTATATATAGCCTATATATTGCGTTGGCTTCAAATATAAGCATAGAGTATAGACAAGATGAGAAGCGGCGTCGAGAATTCTTCGTAAACTTTGAAGCAACGTAGTTGTATGGGTCAAATACATCAGGTAGTATGCAAAATTCAAACAAAGCTCTTGGAAGGTTAACAACAGCAATTACAAATGGGGCGAAATGAAACCACCCATACGAGTTACCTAAGGTTTCCCAATTTTGTTAATAATAATTTGGAGTTCGACTTGGGCCTAATTGGCTTCCAAAATCTAGTAAAAAAATTGAGGAGAAGAAATTGGGGTTGTTGACATAATACAGTGTGCATTCGGTAGGGACTAAAATTACTAGGGCTCTCACCCAGCAGAATGTAAAGGAAGGAAAGAGAAGTCATCATAACTCTCATAACACACTCACTCACTCACTCACACGCTTATCCGTGCTAATGGAAATAGAGCAGCAGAATATTAGAAAAGATGAAATTGAGATGATGCATGCAGGAAGGAACAAACAAACAGGAGGGCTGTGCTTAGCGAAAAAATCTCTTCTCCTCACACCCAGCGAAGACGGGGAATTTCCTTGGACCTACGATGACACTTGTGCATTGTGCCTCTGCTGACCTGCAGAGATGTGACTAGCGATGACACTTTGTGCGTTGTGCCTGTGATGTGCGCTCGGTCATTGACCGGAGGAGGTGAGTGGCCGAGCCTAGTCCTTCCGCACGCTGGGTTAAGACGCCTGGGAAATTGCAAGGTTTCGTGACTAGGTCACCCAGGTTCACGTCATGTCACCGTTGACTGTCGTCAGATTGGAGCGGAAACATCTAGACCATCTTTTGTCTGTTGTGGCTACAACGTTCTTAGACTTTATGCAGTGTTTAAGGAGTGATGGGTGACGGAGTGTCGAAGAACTACATGGTGAAATCCCTCCACGCCGTTAGCTCACAGAGTTTTCAGTACTCGGAGGCGCATGCTGAGTGGCTGCAAGAAAATGTGGCCAGTAACGTCTATTCCCATGCATTGATATTATATGGAGTTCATAATCTGGTCATTTCCATTCCGTCAGTCGTTCAGAGATTGTTACGCTGTAAACATACAACTCTCTGGCTGCCATTGTTTCTTTAGAAACTTTATAATTGAGAATTTTTTGAAAAAGAAATCTCTTTCGATTCGGTTGCTGCCGTGTCGTTAGAGGCGTCGTCACTTGTCATCAAACTCCCCACAATCTGTTTACAGTTCGTCATAATCCTATTAACAGACATCAATGGTAAGCGTCCAAATTAATCACTTTCATTATCTCAGTTTTAACACTTTCTTTCAATCCCCATCAACTTTTACTGTGTTGTTGTGCTAGACATTCCCTGTATAACTTTTTGCTAATTCATCTCTCAACGTTTTTATTTGTGCATGCGTCGATTCACTGATATTCACCTTTCAAACTAGTTAGTTTTCCCTGCCATTTAGCACAGTTAAACTTAAATGACAAAGCTATTTACAGTCTGGAGAAAGTCCCTACCATTTACTCACTTATTGTAATCTATTCAAAGGACTGACACACTATTCCTCTTCATACTAATCCAGCTACTAATTTGACAACAGTAAACCCTTCTTTTATACTTATTAGTTCACAGTGTCTAATGGGACACCCTTAACTACGCACATAACTTGCTACTCTTTTCAGTCTGTGTATATATATGTAGCGAATAACTTAGGCTTTTGTCAATTCTACGCCTGACACCTGAAAACCTTATTTCCACTGTTAATGCCACTTTAATTTTTTGATAAAAGTTAAAATTTGATCAATTCTTAAAGATTATTAAGTTGTGACACTGAGAATTTTCAAAAAGTTTAACAGAACTCCAATTATTAGCTAATTGACAAGCAAATAATATGCAACGTTATAATATTGTCACTGAGTGTCTAAAGTCAAATGACATCAGTTATTATGACATTGAATATTGAATGAAAACTAAATTTCAAAATATAATTGACGTTAAAATTACGCAATTAATAAGTTGCAGTCAATAGCTATCTAATAATGAAATCTAAGCACTTGCGGATTTGTATTCTGGCTTATAAGGTTGGTGAATTAATTGACAATTAGCAGATATATATATACACAAATTGGCATTTTCTACTTTTGCCAAGTTTACAAAACACTAATCTAAATTCTTTGCTTTACTGTTTTTTGTCTAATAACGCGGAGGCTTGTTCACTATTTAATTTTTTTAATAAGGCTAGTTAATAACGAATTTTTTGAATCTGTAGTTAAATATAGATTTATATATTTACTATAGAGCCTATAGGTACCTCTTAGATTTAGATTTATTGAATCAGGCTGTTTCCTCACTTGGAGGTTATTACACAGCTTAAGAATAGATTCACTTTAAATTTTAGATTAGAACAATTATTATACATTAATAGCATCTTTCTAAGAAGCATAAAGTATACCTGCATCTGATTTACATAATTGACGTAAGATTTGTTTTGTCATAGGTACTCAATTTACAAGTGACTGTAGAGAATTATGCCTCATAACATAGTAAATGGTAGTCAGCAGATGGCTGAAAAGGGAATTTGACTACTATTAAATAAATTACCTAGATGAAGGAGTTATGCAAAACTGAATTGTTAGTTGCCATCAATACGAATATAAAATTGAGAATAACCTTGAGGTTGATTTGGTAGCAGGAGCAGAATTCCGGTCTGTATTCCTTGATAAACAATTTTAATTGCATTTTAATTGCTTCATTGTTTGGTAGAGTAAAGTAGGGACATTTGGCTTCCTTGTCGTTGAATTGTTGCTCCAGTTATTTATAATTCAGTCCAACTGTTTTATAAAGCATCCAAATCCAGTGTCTTTCTCTTCAGTTTCCCAGTAGTTGCTATACGTGGGAGAAGGTAGCTTTGTGCCTCTAATCACTCAAAGAAAACATTGTCGATGTAAGCACATTTCTCGGAACTCCTTGGATTTTATACGGCCTCCCTCTTTATCAGATGTCAGATTCGATGACAACTGTCTTTGAATTTTATCAAACTTTAGAACTTTGCTATCTAAACTATTATTATCCGATCTAGGATTTTGAATTGTTGTGGTACAAAGGAGAATGTTGTACAAGGTTGTATTTAGTTATAGTCTTGCAACTACAGATCCTTATGTCTCAAACTGCAGTATTGTCTCACCGCATATTAAATATTCCATCTATGGAGCAGGCAGGCCCAGGGAGTCCAAAGTTAACATTGCACATATGATGATATGCACAGATATCATCTCAGGCTAGAATCAAAAAAAGATCATATGATCCCGATTTTATATTTCCTACGACTTCCAGATAATAGAGCGTAGTCAAAATAAATATCGATATGTGTAGATCTATTGAATTGAAACTACTTATCATTACTTCAAAGACTTTGATGAATAGAAGATAAATTGAAAGAATCAAATTCAAATGCGTCACGTAGGTCACATTAGTACATATTATGCATTTCCCTAGAGCTACAAGGCTATTAGTACGTACACAATGGATCAAAGATTTGATATCAAGTCTTTAATTTATCATGTTCTTTTAGTTGCTTTGATGATTTAGCTTATTTTAAGACATAATTGTAGTTGTATGATGCTTTACTTGACATAGGATTATTTTTTTTACTGAAGGTGACCCTTTTCTATGTACAGGTTGAACCGAGTGGATAGAAGGAAAATTTATTAATAAATCGTCATCTAAATCACCTTGTTTCCTACGTAGATGAAAATGACATAAAGGATGAAAATCGACAGGGCAAAAATTAAGCGGAGCACCACTGAGGTGGTAAGTATTCCCTGTGACGTTTTGTAATCTCTAAAGATATTGTCCCTTGGAAACAGAGGATTCTAATGTACATATGCCATTTTATTTTAGCCTCCGGATTGCAAGATCTTAATTGATAAACTGAAAGGCTGCCGAATGTTTTCGGAAATACTAGCTGTATTGAAAACTGTAGAGAGCTGGACTTATGGAAAATCAGAGTTGTACCATTGGATTGATGTTCTGGATCTCTTCGACTCCGTGCTCGGGAAAGCAACGGAAAAAAGTCAGGACAATTGGACTATGCACTGTGATACAACAGTCTTTGTGGATGTATGTCTATAAAAATCATTTGTTCTCAATTCAAAGCCTGATATTCATAATGCTATTTTATATATAATATCCAGTCATCGATACTAAGAATTGAGATGATGTCTATCGAGCTAAAACAATCAAATCTGTTTATCTTTGCAGCTTTATGAATGTGTGATTCACATTCTTCAGTTCACAACGCTCCTAATTGAGCACTCATTTTCCCGACATCTTTACAACTCAATGGAACATTTGACAACCTTGTTAACATCGTCCAACTTAAAATTGGTCCTTGAAGTTCTTCAACTGCTCTACATGTTTAGCAAGCGAAGCAACTTTCTCACACGTCTCCCCGAAGACAAACGTGAAGTTCTTCTGGAGCGTCTGACGTACTTGGCCGAGGTATCATATATCACTCTTACATCTCAATAACTGATTGCTTATTTTGCAATCGCAGGGCAGGCATTGAGAACTTAGTGGCGACATTTTTATTGCGATAAATGTCACGCCAATACTGCACGTAGGCAAAATAATTGTAATTGTAAACCAAACAATAAGATACGGACGTGATCAACTGCCCTTTTGCCAGCTACTGTTATCTGAACTCAAATGCCAGGGTCATTAAATTACCCTAACGCCTATGCTACTACCTACACATAACGCCTCAGACACTGGCAAACTGTATTAATACACTGCTAAGAAAAATGCGCGTAGGCATTTGCAATCCTTATTTTATTATTAAGGATTGAATATGACCGAGACTGTCTGAGTACTTAGAAAAAGTTTGACGTCAATAAGTGATGTCTGCGAATATTAATAATAATGGCCTTATTTTTCAGAGCTGGGGTGGAAAAGAAGCGGGGTTCGGTTTAGCAGCCTGCTGCCAAGATCTGTCTTTGTCTGTAAGTGCTAGTTTTAAATGGGAGAGATACATTTATTTATTATGTAGATCATTATAGTAATTACCTATGAATGAAATAGGCGTATCCCCCAACGGCTACTAGCGTTCACTTGGAGTTTATTAAAACCATCCCAAACAATTCTGCGGAGACAGGATCGAAAAATAAACTCACTGATGTAATAACAGTCGTCCACATGGACGAAATTCATATGCAACACAAGAGCATACAAGTCATACTGAAGGAACTTTGTACAACAAATGATATTCCACCTGAGAAACAGGTAGGACAGAGTCGGACTTTCCCTAAAAATGAATTCGCAATGTTAATAAAAAGCTGTCATATCTTGATCGCGGATGTTTTGATTATTTCCGCATTAACCAGGTGGTACTTCTTACCCACATAAGACTGGCCTACTTTTTCCCTTACTGGTCCGAGCGAATATTATGTGTGCAAGCCCGATTGCAGGCACTGTCAGTTCTTGTGTACGCCAATGCTATCCAAGACAACATACAACAATTACTCTACAGCGGTCTGATGGAGGAGCTCGTGGATATTCTCGAGTTGGAAGGAACGTATCTGACAGATATCAAAGCAGCAGCTCTTCGCACTCTTACATCCATTATTCACTTGGACCGAGCACAGAATTTTCCAAAGTAAGTTACAATACACGACTTGCTGTAAATGTAGCGGATGTGTCTTTCATGGATCATAAAGTGCATGCGAGTGCACATTTCCCGTTCTCCGTCTCGTATCTCGTAAGGAGTCATCAATGTACGCAGATGAGATTGAGAGCGCTGAAATGATTGTTTGCAGAATTTTATGAAAAGAGTCCTTCTGTTTCGAGCTTTACTTATTGAATATTGTATTGTGAATTAAAAAAATCTATTTAAGTAGCATAATTGATGCAACTGGAGCTGGGTCATACCATGGATTTCTACCCATGATGGTTCGGAGCTGCATCGCCGCCCTCACCACTCCAACCAACGCCAACTCGGCAGCAGAACAATATCCTCTTCCCTTGGCTACGGCCTTGTTTAGTTTTCTCTACCATTTGGCTAGCTATGAGCTGGGCGGCGAAGCCTTAGTCAATTGTGGGATGCTGGAAAGTCTTCTCAAAGTAGTCAACTGGAATACCACTGATGTAGAACATATTACGGTAACTACCCATACAATCACCCCATATGGCCAGAATCAGTAGTACTCTCACTAATGCATAGACTACGCCACTAAACCCCGCCCTCACGGCGGCAAAGCGACACATAGAATCCTTATGGAAAAATATTAAAATTCTTGTTGAAAGGTATAATGTTTCACAGAACCTTGTCAACTACACCTTAACATTATTAATGGCGTGCGGTCTATTGGCAGCGTGCAGCGTGCAGTCCATGTTAAATTCCCATAAGGTTTTCTAACAACTTCTAGATTTCTCTATCATGATCAAATAAATGTTTGTACGGCATTTAGAGATATATCATGCAAATGTTCGAGTTACGGAGATACTTTTCGCATGTTTAAACAATTTTTATAAAATCTGTAAGGGCTGAAATCAATTTTTGAAAAATTCAATTTTACATGCAAAAGAGTAGGAGCTCGTTTGGGACTCTAACAAAAGCCATTCTTTAGCTGTGTCCCCATTAAACCAACGTACAGACGAAGAGCCCCGCCAAAGGGATAATTGTATATCTTGTCGCCGCCTTCAGACTTGTGCGCCAGGCCAATATGTTCAAGAGTACTACAGGCTCTGGCCTGTCTACAGTTACGTTGAGGTTGGGCAGTATTACCACAAAATTGACATTTCACGTCTTAGACATAACTCAAAAAACACTGCGTTTAAAAAAGTTTCTTTTATGTCTAAGTGATCCAATAATGATACTTCTACGGAAAACTTTCAAAAAACTTCTTAAATAAGGCATAATTTTCTAAAATAGGTTGCTGTTATGGAAACAATTGTTTTTCAGAAAAACGTAAATTGTGTCGTATTTACCAAAGCTTTTGTTAGTTTTCCGTGGAAGTGTCCAAGATATTTAACCAATCATTTTTAGAGCTTAACAGAACTTTTTTAAATACAGCAGTTTTTGAGTTATGCCCTAAGAGGTAAAATGACAATTTCGTGGTACACTGCTTGACCTAAAGCATTTATCTTGTAATTTTGGAGTAAACACTCAACTCTTTCTTTTAATTTTTTTAGTTTGTCACTCGAGCAGTACGGGTAATCGATCTCATCACCAATATGGATATGCAAGCATTCCAAGCTCACAATGGTTTAACTGCTTTTATTAATCGTCTTGAGGTACAATTCAAAACATTTATTTTTTAATTTGTAATTGGTAGTTTTGATTGAATATTAAATGTATAAAATGCTACCAATGCTTTAGATGGAAGTGAATGCGTGCCGAAAAGAGCAACCATTTGAAATTATTCCTGAAATATCAATTGGAAGTCGCCAGAATTCCAGTTCGGGCGGAACGGAAGGCGGAGGAAATGAAAATGAAAGATCAGGAGAAGCCAACTCAGATGCCCCAATGGATACAGATTCTAGCAACTTAACTGTAAGACCAGATCCAAAATCTGAATCTTATATGAATAAAACATTAATTTTAGCTCATATTTTATGCTAACACTGTGTCTCAATCAAAATGTCACAATGCATAAAATCTGTAATAGGGCAGCTAAGATTAATGTGCCCCAGAATTTTATATTTAAAGTAAGACAACACAGCTCTATTTTTGCAAAATGCGTCACATGATGTATTATCTCCATCGAGTATTTTTTTATCGAATGCAAAGAGAATATGAGTTACAAACAAAAGTATCTCGGACTAAATAAGTATGGACGAATTCAACCTTTTAGACAGTCTTTTGAATCAACAAACACTACCTAACTATGTCAAACTTTTTAATTTCGGAAAATGTTGTATTTTGCATAGACATGACAAAAAAATAATTTTAACATCTAGTTCAAAAATAATGTGATTAGCAATTAAGATGTAGCATGTATTGGGCGGGCGCAGCAGCCTACATTCAATTGAACAATTACATTTATTGAGTGTGTCTGGCGCAGGATATCTCTGTTGGTCCGTCGACCTCGTCAATGAAACCTCTGGACCCTCACTCAGGGAGTGCAGTTAATTTTGTGGCAAATGGATTAACTTGTTTGCCACAGAGAGCTGCTTTGCTAAAGTCCATGTTGAACTTTCTGAAGAAAGTAATTCAAGACCCAGCGTTTTCTGATAGTATACGTCACATTATGGAAGGCTCTCTACCAGCGTCCCTCAAGCACTTGATCAGTAATGCTGAATACTACGGAGCGTCGTTGTTTCTGTTGGCCACCGACGTGGTCACTGTGTACGTCTTCCAAGAACCATCACTTCTGTCCACCCTTCAAGACAGCGGACTCACAGATGTGGTCTCTGAAGCTCTTCTCGTAAAAGATGTAAGATCTCTTGCCTTTCTGAATAAATTCATTTTTGCCCGTCTGTCGAGGAGTCAATGTGTAATATGTGTGTGATCAATTATTCATCTAGGTACCTCCAACTCGTGAAGTGATTTCCTCTATGCCTAACGTTTTTTCAGCACTGTGCCTCAACAGTCGTGGTCTAAACGCCTTTGTGCGATGCAATCCATTCCAGCGTTTATTTAAGGTTTTATTATCTCCTGAGTATTTACCCGCAATGCGTCGTCGTCGAACAGCCGAGCCGATGGGAGACACAGCATCCAACCTTGGAAATGCCATGGACGAATTAATGAGACATCAGCCAAGTTTGAAAGTTGATGCAACCACTGCAATAGTTCAAGTAATAATAACAGCTCTTTGCATATATTAACCTGTGCATGATTATGTGATGAATGTTTATGTCACGAATTTCTTGCTTTGTAGCTTCTGGAAGAATTGTGTGCAATGGGACGAGATTTTAGATACTCTTGTTGGAAGCCACAAGCAAAGCCAGTGGTTTCTGCGGTGAATACCAATCCCAGAAATGGAACTTCTGAAGGAGGGAGCAGCGAGGAGGAGGAAGACGACGACGAAGAAGCCTCCACTGCCTCTCACCCACAACCCGTTCAACATGCGGTCATCTTGGGAAATGAGAACTCAAATCAAACCAATCCGTCATTCATTTCATCTTGTCTGGGTAATAGCACGGAAGAGAAGACGCCGGTACCTTTAGTGGATTATATTCTTAATGTGGTAAGCAAACTTTTCTAATTAGAATGTTCCAGCAACAATGGCTTGCAACTTTTGACTAATAATTAATTAATTTTTTCTAGATGAAATTTGTGGATGCGATTCTGAGCAACAACTCAACTGATGATCACTGCCGAGAGTTTGTCACTCAATCAGGTTTGGCTCCTCTGATGACGATATTTTCTTTGCCAAACCTTCCGATTGACTTTCCTAACTCTCCGGCCTGTCAAGCTGTTTCTTCTGTCTGCAAATCTATTCTGGTAAAAACTTTATCCTCCATCAATCTTATGTTGTCTCGATTTTCTCGGTAGTAATTGATATAAATTTTTCTTTAATTGTTTAACTAGAATCTGGCACACGAAGCAAAAGTTCTTCAGGAGGGAATGAACAATCTTGAGAAGATATTAACAAAACTAGAAGTACTAAATAAACCAATTGATGATCCAGGGAGTAGTGTGCTGCTAAGAGAATTAGCGAATTCCACCGTTCCGTCTGAAGCAGTAGGAAATAACGCGGAAACTCCCATTCTCCACATGATGACTGCAGCACACGCATATGTAATGATGTTCATCCATGTCTGCCGAACTGGTCAAGTAAGTCTTTTACCAACATTCTCGATAGAGTATTATTTAATGGCATTATGTCCTTTTTGGCATAGTCTTACTTATTTACTTGGCATACATAAATAGAAAAGAAAATTGGGTTCTAAGATTATGCCTCTGTATTAATTAATTTGAAATGAATAGAGTGACATTCGGGCTATGTCCATAAGCAATTGGGGGTCGACTCAAGGATTAAGAGTGCTACAAAACTTGTCGCAATTGTACCTTAACTTGGTATGGGAAAGTACCGTCCTTCTGGCACTGTGCAGTGGTGAGTTCCAGCCGGGACCCAATGAGTTCGGGCGAATGGATCTTGATAACTTAATTCCTCCGGATGTCAAGGTACAAATTGTGAGCTTTTAAGTTGAAATAATTTGAAATTAAATGAGATAAATGAAGAAACTAAGTACTAAAATATATTTTAACGGATTTATAGCTCAAAGAAACAGAAGTCAGCATTAAAGCGTCTTCTGAAACCAATAGCAGTCCAAGTTCACTATCCATTCCCAGTCAGCCATCTGACTCTCAATTGTCTCTTCCTGCTGACGAGCTTATCGACAGTTCTGAGCAGGATGGGTTTTCTGTGAGCAGTGTTCGCCGAGTAGCGGATTTTCCGATGGAAGTAGATAATGACGCATCGGCCAGTTCTTCAAATCCTCTCCTTGTTCATTCGTCAACGCAAACTCAGTCCAGATCGGAGAGATCTGCCAATTTAACACTTCAGAATTATGCCAAATTAATCAAGCCCATATTAAGTGCTTCCTCTCGATTAGGGCGAGCCTTAGCGGAATTGTTCGGCCTACTAGTTAAGGTTGGAACCCTTTATCACCCTTTTAAATTAAAAAAAAAACATTTTTTTATTGTTGCAATAGGAGGTCTAAAATTATGAAATGATTGATGAAACTAGCTTTGTGTTGGATCTCCGTTACGTCAACGGCGGGGCCACCACATGCCCACACTGCCAGCTTTTGTAACCCCGGGTGCAACGGCGGTGGCCAAGGTTTTGGCAGAGCTCCTTACTTCTGGACTCCGCTGGAAGCCAAAACCCAACTCTCCTGTCCCTCGATTGACATTTAGTGTTTGCGCAGTAGGATTCTCGGCTCCTCTCTTATTCGACGAGAAGAAATTCCCATATCATTTGATGTTGAAGAAGTTTGTCGACACCGACGGCCTTGCAGCTTTATTCGAGTAATTTGTCCCAACTTATAAAATTATCTACTTTTTGTTAACAATATGTTTAACAACAGAACTAATTGAAATGTAATGATTTGCAGGGTATTTTATTGGGCCATGTCCAAAGAAGCCAGCGTGAATGGAGATGATGAAGAAGCGAAAGACACTTTGACTGAACACCAAATCGAATTTTTGGATTCATGGCTCTTACTAGTAGAGAAATTCGTGAGTCCCAAAACTGTAATGGAAAGTCCTCACACACTTCCAACAAAGATATCTGTTGGGCAAAGAGCAATGGTTCTTGACACACAGTCCTTTTTGGGACACGTACACAAGGTTAGCCCTTAGATTTAATTTTTCTAGCATTTTAATAAGTTTTGGGGATTTAGTACTACAATTCAGTATTTTCATATTTCAGATGTCATTTGAAGCAGTTATGTACTTATGGAAAAGAATCCCGATGAAAAACTACGGGACGCGAGCTGTCGAGTCTATGCTTGCAATATTATGTCACATTCTCCGCTATAAAGAGCAGGTAAATAATCTTCGCATAATCTAAGATAAATGCGTTCAGCGGGTATGTGAGATTGTGGACATGTGCGAGCATTATTTAAATATGTATTGTTTTTATAGAAAAAACTGGCTACCACCAAAACAAGCGAAGACACTCCATCGTCAAGTCGGAACTACAGAGAACTCGGAAGAATCGGTCCTGTATTTATACGAGTAGTTGCTGACGAGCCTGACGTTCTGTTAGTGGATGGACTACCACATCCCATTGCATCACCACCAGCACGGAATTCAGCGTCTCCTGCTCAGGCAGATCTTCCGGCGAGTGTTACAATGAGTGCTGTACGTCAACCTGACGCGACTCCAGCACAAGAAGCTGCCGCTGGAAGCGTGGATCAACCGCCAGCGACAGCGCAATCTAGTACGCTGTCTGTGACAGCCAGTCCGTCTCGAGCGTCGGGAGTTGCAGAATTGGAGCAGGAGCTGTCGGCGATCATCGATCAGACTCAGCGGGATATTGAGGATCAAGCAGCACAGAGAGCGGAAGTTCCTAACGAGTCAGTACCAATGCTTTTCCAAGAAAGTTTAGATAATGTAAATTTTCCTCTGATTATATCAAGAAGGATAACACCTCAATTTGTTAGGAACCAACTAAACCAAAGACAAGTAGCTTCTCTGCCGTCGGAAGAAATCGTGGACCCCGACCTCCGGGCACTTCTGGACGATGGAACCGAGTTCGAAGCTTTAGCACGACTGGGTGGTGACCAGGCTGCGGGCACAAGTGCAACTGTCGCTGCCGTCGCTGCCACACCCGCCGCCACAGAGGAAACCCCAGAGACTCCTCAAGAGCCCAGGGCAACAACCGCCGGCACGAGCGCCGCTGAAGGAGCTGCTGAGCGCGTGCCTGCTAGCGCTGAAGTTGTAAACGCTGCCAGGCAAATGGGACTGAACCCACTGAGCGTGCAGCAACTTCTGGACATGGGCTTCCCGATGGAAAGATGCGTCGAGGCTTTAGCTTCAACTAGCAACGTCATTCAAGCGACGGACTTCTTGCTGAACAGTTCTACTAGCGAAAATGCGGAGGCGGGAGCGAGGCCAGCCTCGCAAATTCCGACTCATCCTCCGGTGACCACTCTCCGAGGCAGACCTGCCGTACACGGCACTGTAAGTATTCTTAAATATAAAACTCTCTTTCTTGGCTATTACTCCATGCTCACTAATTCAAGGTTTCAGTTGCTATTTAGTGTGCAGTCTAATTTAAACCGGTGTACTCTCCCTATGTACACTTGTAAAATTTATATTCCACAAAATTGTGACTCATAGGTATTTTAATGAGCACGACAATGAATTTCAAGACATTAAATTTTCTTTAGTTTTGAATTACAGTCATTATTTGAGGAGAGGCCTCCTAACTAATCCTTCAAACTTGAATTTTTAGCAGGGAGTTGTCATGGAGTGGGATGATAATGAAGAGGAGCAGATGCTGAGAGCCATAGCTATGTCCCTCGGAGAGCCAACAGTAAAATTGCATACAATTCCTTCAACAGAATCTCAAACACCATTGGAAGACCATACCATGGTGAGCATTGTTATTGAGAATATGCTGAACGAATTGTCTGCCAGATCTTAAATTGTGGAGTTCGGTTCGTGAAATTTTGTTATTTTTTTCTTTCCAGGCGAAAGAATTGCTGAAGCCCGAAGAAGTGGATCTGTTCACGGAAACTGTTCTAGAGCAGTGCCTATCAATTATCGACCAGCTACCTGAAAGCGTCTTTCGGGTTTGTGAGCTGTTAGTTGCTGTGGGACAACGAAATGGAGGAGTGTGGATTAAACACACCCTATATGGAATTGGACATGAAATCAAAGACTCTATCGCCAAAATGAACAAAAGTGGTCGCAAAAAGAACGGGTTGGAACTGCTTTGCGACTCTAATGATGCTCTAAAAGTGGCTACGAGAGTTCATTTATTTAGTCTAATATTTGAAGTAAGTGTAAGTTGACATCGAGCTATTTATATCTCAGACTATATTTTTTTAAGTGGCATACATTTACGATACGTTACACAATGGCATGTATGTTGCTCAGCTTCTTTCCCCTTATTTAATTTTTTCCCCGAATTTCAGGAATTGAAAGAGGAATGTGCTGAGCTCCTCGAGAATTATTCCATAATAAAAGAAGCGGAGAAATTAGTGGAGCTCTATGCTGAATTAGCCACTACAAGTGAAGCTAAAAATGGAAATGTTATTACGCCCAAGTGGCTGGCTCCCTTGCTCCTTATGATTGATTTGTACGAAAAAGCAGCTGTTGCTTCCTCAAGACGCGTTCGGCTCAATGAAGTATGTTTTATTATTTTGCTAATCTAGTTAGCAATTAATTTTATTGATTATTTTATAGATTACTAATGGGTGGGTTCCTGAATTTACAGGAAACTGACCATGTGTGGAAATGGTTCGACATAAATTCCGGAAAGTGGTGCACATACTCTACTCAAAATAATTTGCTGATTGACAAAGCATTTTGGGAAGGAGAAAGTTCAATCCGTATTACTGCAGGGAGACGGCGCTATGTGATCAATTTCAATGGAATGATTCAATTGAACGAAGAAACGAGTAATAGACGACCAATTACACTGTGGCTTAAAAATAAACAGGCAGACACAAATGCCCCGACAGATATGGAGACTAATATGGAAGTTAATTGGATGACTTCAGACTCGGAAATCGAACCGGTTGAGAATCTTTTGCCGATTCCTCCTCCAGCCAGTACTTACACGCCCACTACTCCCATCCCAGTAAATGGAAGAATGGATGAAGGAAAGAGTGCCGCTCCTGCTCCACGGGCTACAAAAACGGAACCACCGTATCATGCTAAATGCAAATTATACAAAGGCCTTACTGAGAATGTTATCGCAAGTCTGGTTGTGTGAGTAGATCAATCAAAAATATGATAGTTTTTAGTATTGCGAATTAGATTATGAAAATATTAAGGGTAATCTTTTTAACTGAAAGTGAACTTTTAATTTTAGATCTGCTGTAAAATTAATGTCAATACCAGTGGAACCGGAGACTCTGCATGCCGTAATGCGGTTGTGCCTTCGTCTGACAAGAAATCATGACGTTGCTGTGATATTCGCCCAAAATGGTGGTGTTCATCAATTATTGACTCTAAACCAAGGATCTGGCTTTGCTGGATTTCTTCCCTTGGCGAATCTTCTCATCCGTCATGTAATTGAGGATCCTGCGTGCTTGAAGTACGCAATTGAAAAGGTAAGACTTCTCTGAAATATTTACTTTGTATTCTCCAATTGTACTTTGACCGTGGTGTGAGTACCTAACCGTATTTTTGGATTTCTACATTAGATGATGAGAGCAAAGGCATTAAGCACTGGAGCTTCGACGTGCAAAGAGCTGCATTATCTTCTGAGAGTCCTTGCACCAGTGGCTTGTAGATCCCCAGCGCTTTTCGTTGAAGTTGCTAGGGATATTTTACGTGTGGATATGGGATTTGTTACCAGAAGAGGTAAATACTCAAATAAACTTTAGGATTTATTGGCAGTAGTTGTCGATTGACATGTAAGAACAATTTTATAATGGGAGGTGTTTTTTTTTGTAGCCGAGGAAGACATGAGACTGATAGTAAAACCAGTGCCGTGCAAACCAGAAAGTTTGAAAACTTTTATGGGCGAATGCGCTCGAAGTGTCATTCAGCAGTTGTTGGTGGCATTAACACTCCATCATCCTTCTGATGATGAGGGAAATAACACAGAGAAGAAGACATCTGCAACTACAACTACAAGACCTGGAAATAATAATACACCCGCAGCTCAGCAAGATGCAGATGAACAAGTAATATTTCATATTTTGAATTCTCTAAATGTAGTTGTAATTTTTGTGGCATAATATGCAATGGAAAAGTTCAACAAAGATTTTTCTAGTAAAGACATAATAAATACTAAATTTTTGTTTGTATATGAATGTAGTTATTTATAAATTTTAATTTTCCAAGATATGAGAATATTCACACAATGACCTAAAGTGATTTTTTAATTTAATGTTATATGTAGGTGTCTATAATTGCATTTTATCTTTACCTGTACAGATGGACACAGATACCACAAAATCCCAAAAGGATAAGGACAGTAAAAATGAAGCTAATGAGCTTCAAAAGAAGAAATTATTGATCCCAAAATACGCTATTTGTCAACTACTAGCCGAGTCAGTTCATTCGTACTCTTATTCCTGCAAAATTATTGCAGAGTATTCTTTACAAGGAGGGACAAGTCCGTATGTACCTGAGGTAAGAACAAACTTTGAAGTATTTTGAAAATCCGAAGGGTGGAAATAATGCGTTTTTTCTTATTTGGCAGGATTGTACAGCTTTGGCTTTTCTAATGGACCGAATGCTACCCTCTAATCAGTACGTCGGTGAAAAGGACTGTTCCGCCATCGTGAGGGACTTGGTGTCCGCCATGGCTGGCTGTAACCATCTTCCGGAAGCACAAGCGATCGTTATTTCTGAGGTAAATATTTTTCATGTTTGCCTAATTTTTCATGTGAACATTGGTTACATTTTAAATACTGGTAAAGGTCAAGGGTAATCGAAGAGTTTATGTAAAGGCGTAGCTTTAAACTGATGTATTTTGGGAAAAGGTGAAAGCGGCTCTGCAGCGTGCCTTAGCTATGAGGGAATGTCCTGACAAACACTCAAGAATCCAATCATTAGCTGGCCTTATTTGTACAATGATAGAGTCCTGCCCATCAACTCCTCCGACACAAATGGTTTCAGCTGTAAAAACTCCTCAGTTATGGTAATAGCCTAACATTTTATGTGGATATTTAGTTTTTGTTACACAATTTTTGTTTTGATTAGCTGTAAGAACTTTTTCATTTGTTAGTAATTAATATTAATTATGCAGAGAACATAAGGGTGAACTAAATATTTATTTGTGTAAAGTATGAACCAAGCCGTCCGACTTCTGATTCGCAAAAGTGTTGTTGTCGATTTGGCTCGCATACCACACAATCTGGATCTTTCCAGCACTCACATGGCTGCCACTGTCAACGCAGCATTAAAACCATTGGAAGTAATTTCTCGAATCGTGAACCAACCTGTCAATGTTGCTATCCGCACCGGTGGTAAGCCTAAAAATGACGCGGCTCAGCCAGAGTCTGTCAATAATACTCATACAGGTTAATGAACTGAGTCATTTGTCCCACATTGCTAATAGTTTGTAGATCCCTATCTGATCACTAACCCAAATTCTTAATTTTACATAAAGGAGGAACTAGTAACTCGGACGGAACTCACGCCCAAGGCGAAGACACTGTAGAAGACGCTGATAACACAGAACATGACATTTCTGCGGCGGCAGAAAGTCTGCTTGATGCAACGTCTGAGAGTCATACCCATGAACATGAACACAATGAAGAACGAGATGATGAATTGGAGGAAATCATGGACCAATTACTCGACAGGTAAACCTAAAAAACTTTTACTGAATTTAGAAAGGGTCAAATTCTGTGGCGAATCTATATAAAAATGATGTTCATTTATTTTATTGTTCAATGAATATTTATTCATACTCAATGTACAATTTAACAGAGATAACGCTCAAAGCGAAGATCAAATTCTGTCAGAAACATTAATTGTGGAAGCCCAAGCTAACAGAATGGACACAGAACAGGAGCAGAACCAGCGCGTAGATCGCGAATTCAACAATACAACTTTTGAAGACGATCACGATCATAATGATACGTCCGAATCAGATTCCGATCCTTCTGACGGAGAGGAAGACGGAGAAGAAGATGGTAACTAGAGATCATAATCAGTGTATTTGTCTAAAAATAAATCTAGTGTGACTAAGCTAATCCAATTTCACCTAACAGGAAATGCAAACGATGCTGGAGACGACGACGATGAAGACGATGACGAAGATGAGGATGAAGAGGAGGATGATGAAGCAGGATCTAATTTCGATGACAGAGATCCAGAGATGATAGAAGAAGGGTTCATTCGTTTCCCAGGGATGGACCGTGAAGAAGATATGTTAATGGTACAGTACGGAGGCGATCCAGAAAATGCCCCAGTATTCTTTACTAATAACACGAGTTACAATCTCAACATGGGACTGTTTGACGACCCGCTCATCAGTGAGCACTCAAGTGGTAAGATAATACAAAAATCACATTAATTTAAATGAATAATATTTTATTAAAAATAGTTTAATTAAATTCTTCAATTATTTGTTGTATATTCAAGGACTGCGTTCGACCCATCCATTGCTAACACCTCCAATGTCAGATCCTCCAGTTACTGGAACAGTAACAACACGAGGTCATCGGACTGGTCGACAACGCCGGTACCAGTATATACAATTCAACCCCAGACACCCACATCCACCTGCAATTTTGCAAAGGTTAATATTTACACTTTAAAGTCCTATTGTCAATGTCAATTAACACAACAAGTAGCTAAATAAATTTTTTGATTGTAGACTTCTCGGTCCATCGACCGCTCAAGAAGTTATTCAGCTGACAACAGGTCAAGCTTTGAACCAAGGAATTCGGGATGCTAGACTGTTAGTTATGGACGCATCCACGGTGGGTATTTTGAATAATGATGAAGATGATCAGTTGGATCCTCTGGTAAATGAGTCAGCAAGAGTCGAGTTGTGTGTAGTACAACGACCTTCTCTTGCAGAATACATTTTTAGTTAATAGTTCATGATATCTATTTTATTTCAGGATCAAGCTATTAACAGAAACGGACCTGCTGGAACCAGCGGCTGTTTGGCCAATTATACAGCTTTGCATTGGTGGTGTGAGGAAGCGAAGGCTTTGGACGGAGAATCCATGCACGACTGCGTCGTTGGTAATTTGAAACAGCACAGATTTATTTTTATTCATTTTCATTGTAGGTATGTAGAAGAATCTTAGTTAGGGATGAAGAATATGGATATAAAACTAATTTTGGATGTGTTTGGTGCTGTTTAGCTATTAAAAGAGATATTGTAGACACCGTGGAGCTAGATAGAGACAAGGCTTTCCAAGCAAGACGAGAGAAGAGACAGAAAGAAGAAGAGGCTAAAAAGACTGGTATTTTTTTATTAATAAATAAGCTAAGATCATCTTTTCGTACTTCTTCCTTTGACAAAATCATTGCCATCATCTAAATTCTAATTCTGTGTCTTTTCAGCGTCAACAAATAAAGCAGCTGGAACTGAGAACATGCCTCCTAACATTGAACCGGACATTGCCAATCAAAATGTGGCCCCAAGCGACGAATTGGGCGAGGCTCCCAATTTAACTACAGAAGAGCCACCACCAGAGCCAAGAACAAGTGGCGAAGGCGCTGCAGCGTCAAACTCATTGGATTCTTATTTGGGAGCTCGTGCTGGAACTGGAGAAGCAAACGATCAAGAGGAAGAGAAAGATGATTCCGACGAAGAAATGGATTTGGTACGCAATTCACCCTTATCTAAAGGCTTAGAACATTTTAAAACATTATAATTATACTGAATAGCTAATGACAATTGGACTCATTTTCTGTATGTAGGAAGCGAACATTGATGATGTTTTTGACGAGTCAATGCCAGCAGATCGGCCACACGAAAATCCCGAAGATCGTCTTCGTCGCTACCTTTTCGAAACGGACGTCGATAATGAGAATTCAAGTAATTTTTATAGTCATTATTTTTCTAAGAGTTAAGATATACTGAGTAGAAAATATTTGGAAAGATTAAAAGTGAATTTCTCATGCAACTAAGCAACTCGATGTTGAATTTGTTGCAGTCGCTAATTCCAATCCAATTCCGGAGAACTCTGAGCAACCTGCGGAAGCCGCAGCGCCATCCGCTCCTGAAGCTGCTCCTGCTGGGGAAGCTAGAGCAGCAGCTGGAGCCGAGGCCGCGGATCCAGTACCCGGTCCGTCTGGCACTCAAAATAACGAAGACTTCAAGAGCATTTTGGGAGATATTGACATACCAGAAGGAGTTGACCCATCCTTTTTGGCTGCATTGCCGGAAGAAATGCGTCAAGAAGTAATAGCCGAGCATCTCAGGTGAGTAGTCTGCAGATTCATTTCCCCGTCAACCGATTTCATAGTGTGCCAATAATGCAGACGAGATGGGCGAGTTTATCACCAGGCAGAAATGCTGAGTCATTCTGCTAGGATATTATCAATTTATACCCTCTAGTAGTGAAACGGATAGAATTATTTTACTATATCCATTGCATGTGCAGTATGCATGCATAGCTGCTATATGGATAGCTATGCATGACTTACTTACGTAACGCCTTGAAATCCTCTGGAAACTCATGCACCTTAACGTGAGGCATTCTGTATATACACGCGAGATGAGTGTAGAGGATGAAAGAAGAGAAAAGTGATTTGAATATAAGTAGGACATATCTGTACTAGAATTTCTTGTTTCATTTCTCTATTTCATACTAACCACTACTCTAAGTGAAGTTATAATCTTAAATAAATGTCAGCTATAGCATATCTATCTTTCCATATGCTTTTATACTATGAATCAGACCATTTTTAGCACGTAACAATGGTGATCTCTGCATTTCATCGTAAATAGTAAATCCATTTGTTAATTTAATGAGTAGAGCACAAAGACTGAGGCAAAGGTCACAAAGCGCGGCAGCTCAAGAAATACCTCCAGTCAACGTTGTTGACGTAAGTCCAGAATTTTTGGCTGCCCTACCACCCAACATTCAAGAGGAAGTCCTTGCACAGCAACGCATTGAGCAACAAAGACGAGTAGCCACCGCCAGTAATCCAAATGACCCCGTTGATGCAGAAGCATTCTTTAGAAATTTACAACCCGCCTTAAGACAAGTTGTAAGTGAACGCATCTTTAAAGTCAATACCTCGTGGCCATCAGAATTTAACAATTATACGGGAATTTTTTTTTGATTTCAGATTATGTCAGACATGGAAGAGTCTCAGTTGGCTGTCCTTCCTCCAGATCTTGCCGCAGAGGCTCAAAATCTTCGACGTGAATGGGAAACACGAAACAGACAATTATTGCAAGACAGATTTTTCCCTCATAACCACCATGCAAGCACTACTCTGTCTTCAATACTTCGAAACAGCGGTTTGAAAAACTTTTTAATTATTTTTTTTAAATTTATATCACCGAACCAAGAACTATTGATTAGCAAATGTTCATTTTAGGTATGCGTCTGAGTTCCCGATATGCACTAGCCAATGTCGCCCAGCGAGCTCAGTGGCCTAACCAATGGCCGAGGCCTGCACCTGCTTTGCTCCCAGCTACAAGTTTATTAAAGTAAGTTAGATAGCAAAGTTTCTCTTATTTTTTTCTAAATATACAAGAATATTCACTAATTAAATGATTTTTTTAGTTGCAAGTTTAAGGGGAAGCAATTGGTGGATCACGAAACATTATCTTGTCTGTTGGTATTGCTGTTTGTGGACGAACCTCGACTCAACACGGGAAGATTGCACCGAGTACTTAGAAATCTCTGTTATCATGCGACGACCCGTCAGTGGGTCATCAAGTCCCTTCTGTCTGTAATGGAAAGGGCAAACGATTGTACTTTGTCCAACTACCAATCTCAACCCGCAATCGAGTATGCACCTGGAAGTCATCGTGGAGTGGAGACGTACCAAGCCACTCCCGAGAAAAAGTCACATTTTCAATTTCAATCTCCATCTTGGCTAAATATTAGTCTAGACGCAGCTCTAGGATGTCGTGCTAATGTATTCCAAATCCAAAGGACTGGAACTTCCAGCAAGAAAGGAGGCTCAGAAAATAGGCACATATCTATTCACGCTCAAGCAGTCCCACCTATTTGCAGGTAAAGCTTTTATGACAAAGAATCTTAATATATTTTCAATGGTCTTTGCAAGATTTAAATTTTTTGAATGTTTCTAAATTGCTGCAATGCATATTTCCTGTTACAGACACACTTTAGACGTGTTGAGCAATCTAGCCAAGAGTTTTCCAACACACTTCTTACCAACCAAAGCAAAAACAACGTTGTTGTGTATGGAATCCGGTTCCAAGATTTTAAATAACGAAAAAGAGTCCACACCTGCAGACGCTGCCAAAGCTAGAAATGCGTCTGTGTCATCTACAGGAAAATCAAATAAAGCATCTGAAGGACCCATTGAGTTTTGGGATCTACTTCTGAAGCTTGACACAGCCACTTCCAGCAGAAAAGTAAGTGATTGCTTTGTAAATAGAATTATGGGAATTGAAATGGAAATTAGAATAGAGCAGCGTGATGTGTTCACTGTGATTTTAATGTGTGTATTTTTGTGTAGGGAAAAAGTCTAGCAAAAGTTCATTCCACGGCGACTATAAATTCAGACCAATCGACGCCGAATGTTTGTTTCGAAGCGTCTCCTTTTGGTCAATTAATCTTAATGTTGGCTTTCCCATTTGTCCGACGAAGCTCGATGCTTACTGATAAACTCCTTCGTTTGTTATCTCTGATCTCTTTGGGAATACCAGACACCTCTGGCTACGGAAGAAAAGTTCTGCTGGAGGAGCAAGAAACTCCTCAAGATGTATCAACGCTGATTTCGGAATCGCATTTAAGACTGATAGTTAAAATCATTACAACAAAGAGTTGCTCTGAGGAGGGACTAGAAGAGGCCACATCCCTGCTACTCAATTTGTCCTACGGACCTCCGTCGACAAGAGACAGGGTAATTATTGACCATTTTTACTTTTTTTTTGCAACACTGCAGATGAACTCATGTTGAATGACAATTTTTTTGTCTAGATTTTATCGCTGTTAATGGAAGGAGTGAGAGAACTCGGGAATGTGGTTTGTGGACACATTGCCGGACTCATGAATGAGTTGAAAGCGATGAATAAGGAGGTGAATCCTGATTCTCGTGACGGTGCAGACGATAGTCAGCTTTTCTCAGATCAAGACGGAACCGATAAAATGTTTAAGGGTACTCTGATGGACCGATTTACTAAAGAAACTGTTGTGATCACCTCAGGGGGCAAAGGGAAGGCCCCTTGTGAACTCCAGTTGCCCTCCATGGCTGCTTTAACTTCGAAGACATCCAGTCAAGCATTTTTCTTGCGTCTCCTGAAAGTCATTATTAGTCTCCGAGAGGCCATACGCTTGGCAATCAAGAAACACAAAGTGAAAGGTCAGTTTCTCCAGCCTAAATCTTCTTCCTTCCATCTCTATGATTGTGCAAAGACATATGAGTTGCTATAATTTGTAGGATCTGTTGGGGATTTAGGGGGACCGAATTTTTCTAGTACTATGGTTGGTGCTTTGGCTGATGGCTCTTTAGTGTCAGCTGTTACAGTTGGAATAAACGAACATACATCAATGAGATTGAGAGAAGTTTTCCAGAGAGTGGCACAAGCCGAACTCGCCAATATGCAGAGGGAAGAACTTCCTATGGATGTAGATCAAGAGAGTAGCATGGACGGGAATGAATCTCGCCCTGTGTCATCCAATCCCACCCCTGCTAGCGAAACTGGGGCTACTGCAGCTAGTTCTAGTACCACTCAAGATAGTACTAAAACATCAACAGTGGAACCTGACGTAAGTCTTCGATCACAAACACTTTATAAAGTATACTTACTGCAATTATAACGTTGATTATTTGGAATTTGCAATATAAAAATGAGTATTGGTTTTCAGTCGAAGGATAAAACGACATTTGATGAACAGAAACTGTTACCCAGACTCAGTATGGTATTGGATCTCGATAGTTTGTGGGACACTTTGAGCAAATGTCTCTTAGAATTAGGCCACACTCCTGATCATCATGCTGTTCTCGTTCTGCAAGTAAGTTTTTTTTTATATAACTCACACTTTCTGTATGCTATTGTATAGGAAGGGAGTAACTAAGCTGAATTTTAAATTGCAGCCTGCGGTAGAGGCCTTTTTTCTCGTCCACGCCTCCCATTTGGAGCGAGAAGACAAGAAAACAACTGGGGTGCGGGAATCCAGAGAACAACAACTGGCTCACTTGCAACAGGATCTACCGCCAGTTTCTCCAATTATACCATCCGAACGGCCTAGCGAACATCACGTAGATTCAGAAATGACCGAGTCCCACAGCAATTTGTCAATGCTGGACTCAACCCAAGCGGTTGCTCTTCCCTTAAAACCAGATACTCAAAAGTTTTTGAACTTTGCTGGTACATTTACTGATTTATTTAGAACCTTCTTAGCTCTAATTAGTAATAGTTGCAATTACAAGAACATCACTATAATGCATGGCAAAATCAATGTAAATGTTCTATGTCAATTTGTAGAAACGCATCGTACTGTACTAAACCAAATCTTACGCCAGTCGACATCCCACTTGGCAGATGGTCCGTTCGCTGTTCTCGTAGATCATACCAGAGTTTTGGACTTTGATGTGAAGCGGCGATACTTCCGTACTGAGCTCGAAAGACTAGATGAAGGTGTTCGTAGAGAAGACTTAGCCGTTCATGTTCGTCGCTCAAATGTTTTTGAAGATTCCTTTAGAGAATTTCATCGCCGCACTGCAGAAGAATGGAAAAATAGATTTTATATTGTGTTCGAAGGTTTGTCTTCTTTCCATATGTAAAAATATTGGCTCAGCAAATATGAAATGCATTTTATACTTTATAGACTATAGACTATATAAAATATAAAAGTCTGTCAAGTTGTTTAACTGCGTCATTAAATGACTTAAAGCTTGTGTGTTATTGTTTTTTTGGGCAAGGCTCTATTTATTTATTTTTGTTTTAGGTGAGGAAGGTCAGGACGCAGGTGGCTTACTTCGTGAATGGTATGTGATAATCTCTAGGGAGATTTTCAACCCTATGTATGCTCTTTTTACGATATCGCCCGGTGATCGAGTTACCTATATGATTAATCCTTCTTCTCACTGTAACTCGAACCATCTGTTCTACTTCAAATTTGTTGGAAGAGTAATTGGTAAGTCATTTAGAAATTGAAAATATTTACGATTCTTATTTACCCGTGATATTTCAAACTTGACGAGTTGACCATGATTTATTTTTTCAGCCAAAGCTATATACGACAACAAACTGTTGGAATGTTATTTCACACGCTCATTCTACAAACACATATTAGGAAAGTCCGTGAAGTACATAGACATGGAAAGTGAGGATTATAGCTTCTATCAAGGGCTCGTCTTTCTCATGGATAACAATGTATCTGAATTGGGTTACGACTTGACCTTCAGTACTGAAGTACAAGAATTCGGCGTGACTGAAGTGAGGGATTTAATTCCGAATGGAAGAAACATTGCCGTAATGGAGGAAAATAAAATGGAATACATTCGTCTCGTATGTCAAATGAAAATGACGGGAGCCATTCGGAAACAGTATGTCTTTATTTAGATACTTCGCTTTTAACATTAAAATTCAGTCACTGTACTTAATTGTCACAACTGAATTTGCGAGGCGGGACATCAACTTAGTAATTTTGGACTAGTACCGTGCGAAATATAGAGCTATTGTATTTTATACTAATATTTACTATTTCAGGTTAAACGCATTTTTGGAGGGATTCTATGACATCATTCCGAAACGACTGATTTCCATCTTTAATGAACAAGAGCTGGAGTTACTTCTCTCAGGCTTACCAAACATAGACATTGAAGATTTGAAGGCCAATACAGAATACCATAAGTATCAACCTAAC